>WBMY01011142.1:311241-353884 GCA_013397315.1 Donacobius atricapilla
AAAAAGCATTATCAGCCTCAGGTCAAGACAACTGTGGCCTAAATATTCACAAAACTGTCATGAAGGCATTAATTCAAAAGCAATTACGTTAAAACAATAAGATCCATCAGAGTAAATATATAACATCCATCAAAATAAATAAACACTATCTTGCAGAAGCTTCAACCTAATGACACTAAGTTTATTCAGAGACATTTTCTTGAACAAAAAAACCTAATCAAAGAGATGTGACTAGTCAAAATGTCAACAAATTCCAGAATCTACTTATTTACCAGATGTTTTTCTCTACATGTGATGACCTGCAAATTTGCCTTAGCTGTAGCAATAAACCTTGGCAACAGCTACTACTGTATTTGTGACCAAAAGAAAATGACATATAAGTATTTTCAGTTACTTATTTATACTCACTTTAATGCAACATCGGGAGTCTTTTTATGTTTATAAAACATAAAAAGTCACATTTAAGTGAACAGTTTCACACATACTGGCTTTCCCCTTGTCCCTTGCTCTCTATGTATTTCCCTGCTGATTCAAAGCTATATTCTATCTGGGTGTTCAAGGTTACTTAAGGAGGGGGACAGACTCTAGAGATTATTTATATGGCAGGACTTCAAACAATTGATCCAGCTATATCTCAAGTGACTCGATAAAGAGGCATTAAAATAATGAGGAGAGAGAAAGATGGGTGAAACATTGCAGCATTTCAGAGTCACTCAGCAGAACTCTCCTGCCCAAGGACTCCCAATTATGAGACAAGGACATTGACCATGAAGGACAAGGTGACACACCCAGGGAAGGAGCTACAGATGAAAGTGAGAAGTGAGAGTTGTTGGGCACCCACACAACCTCTGCATCCAACCTTGATGCACAAGTAAAGGAAAATGAGAATGTGACCAAGAAGGACTCTTATCTCTGATTGTTTGATAAAGGGCTGAAAGTCCTACCACAGATTAGAACAGGGTTCAGGCAGACAAGTAGCCTGCCTGGGTAAACAGGCATGACGAGATAAAACATTCTAAAGTATTTGTGTATTTACAAAAAAAGAGGCCTCCACTACAAAACTAATGCACCTGAATTAAATACGAGATTAAATATCATAGGGACAACAGCATCTTAGTGGCTAAAACATAATGAAATGCACGCTATACAAAAAAAGCCCAGGGAGGTAGGGGGTGTTCAAATATGCAGCCCTTAATATTGTGATAGATTTAAGAAAAAATACACCAAACACACCATTGCAAAAGAACTTATGGAATCTGAGTAAAAAAAAAAAAAACAAAATCATGAAAATAAAACCAACCACACTTAAAAAGGACATCCTTGCCCAGAGCCCACAGTAGATTCAAAGAAACCAGCCTTGCTACAGATTTATTTTATTAGAATGAAAAATATCCCAGTGAGTTGGGCATTACAAGAGATTAACTTCTGACTCATATGAAGTTTAAGCATTCAGGTAGATTGAGGAGATCAGACTCTCTAAATTGAAAATGCTGAGTTGCTGCTTCATTAAATGTGCATAAACAAATCTGGAAATGCCTCATGGGATGCAGCATGCAGTAGATAACTTGAAAGATGACATAGGTCCAACTAGATAAGCATTTCACCACAGCTCCCAAAAGGCAGAGAAGAAGTTGATTAAAGAAGTTGCTCCTCAAATGTTAAAAGTACAGGAACAAAGTTTGAGCTTTAAAAAAATTTGATTTAAAAGATAGTAGAAACTAAATTCTTCAACAACTCATAGAAACTATGTGAAGTAGTAAACTGGAAGTAAAAATTTCTCAGTAAAGAAAGAAATATAGGATGTCAACTATGAAACAGAGCTGGAAACTACCAAGATGAGCATGAAATTAAAAGTACCATCTTCCTGAGCATGTGCGAGGAAAAACAGATGAAACCACTACAGATTTCTAAAAAAAAAAAAAAAAAAGAAAAAAGAGGCAAATTAAATTGTACATAGAGTTGCAAACAAAAAATTTGTGTATTCTCAAGCTTTTGTGTCTACTTCACCTCTAACAAATAATTTAAAACCTATAATCTGTATTTCTAAAGCAGACAAAAAAAAAAAAAAACAGTTGGAGCTATTCTCTGATGGCAGGAGAGCAAACAGAATACCTGTCTTTAGAGCTGAAGCTGAGGGGAGAAAAGCAAAAATACATCAGCCCTACTACAATCAGTACCCTGCAGTCAATAGTAACACAGTAACTTTTTACAAAAAATTAAAAACAGACAGGAAAAGTTTTAGATCTCATCTGGATTCAACAACAGCTGCATTAAAAAAAAGGTTGGTAATGATCTTATTTGGTAGAAGAATTGCTAAGTGACTGGCCACAGACAACAAAAAAATTGTCAGGCTAGACATCAATCACCAGAAGAAGTTGCCAAGAAATATTTTGGAGCTAGTGTTGTTTAATAGTCCTACTACTGGCAAGGGAATTAAGTGTCTACTAAAAGTTGCTGCTGAAAAAGGTATAGAGGCACATCTGATGCACAGAACAACCAGGACACCCGGTGAGAGGAGCCACACGAACAGAAGCAGTGACAGGGAATGCAGTTCATCAGCCCTGCAGGCAAGGTCAGGATCCAAGGAGTAAGCTAAGCCCAAGTTCTGCTGAAACAGTGGGAAGTGAGCAAGGAGACCAAGATACTCACATGCATGGAATACATATCTGATCAACTCATTATCGAATTGATGAAGGCATGAAAAGAGAAAAAAGCTACCCATAACATAAATTAAGGCATTTCCTACAGAGCCATATAGAGAAGCATCAAAAAATCTGACCAGTATCCAATCTGTCAGAAAATTTAAAAATAGCTCCTAAGACACAGGTGAGACATATGTAAGTTTATGCAAGGAAGATTGACAGCAGAATATTGTCCTGAAATTAATACCATGAGCATACCTAATCAGCCATATCACAAGATTCCCTGCATCTCTTCAAGACTAAATGCAAGCCTCCTAAACTGACTGGGGAAAAGACAGTCTCCCCTACACAAACAGAGAGAAATTCACTTTACAAAGGGTGCACATGCTCCTATAAATACCAAGAGAAAATACCAATTTTATCCAGCTGGACATACAAACCAGTCGTGGGTACTTTTAGCCAGAATCCTGAAATAAAGTTTTAGTCCAAACACGTAGACTTTGAAATAATTTATTAATGAGAGGAGCTTGGACTACCTTAAGGTGATGCTTGGGAACTTTACAAAAGGGAATATACAAATGCATTGACTGCAACAGATACTGAACATGAGAATCAAGGAACTCTCTTCCAGTCATATTATGTGTCAGTACAGCCACCTTCAGCAAGGAAGTCTTTATACACCACTTGCCAATGTTATTACTGCTGATTTAATCTGGGCTGAAAACTGATCTTGCCTTAATACTCTTAGGTTTCCATTAATAAAAAGAAATTACTTCATCTTTACTCACATATATTTCTTCTGTGAAAAGTTTTTGTGCGTCTTTATGGGATTTTTTTTTTAACAAATGTAATTTTTAAAAGTGGCAGATCAAGGAAATGGTTTATGTTTTAGAATCTATGTTTAGGCTACCATTCTGACAATGAAAGTTACACGTTTTCTTCTTGATCAATGCTTTGCATGTCCTTGCCTTTCTAAAGACAACTACAGTCCCCAGAGTTCTGGGACTCAAACACAGAGAAACAAGCACTTCAGAATCTCAGTGCAAGGAGGAAATAGGAGATTAGAACAACTCCCTTCTTCAAAGTCAATCCAAGCACAAATCTAATCCTCTATGCCTTGCAATTTTTGTTGGCACTTCTCCTACATTTCACGAAGCATTTTTGCATGCAGAGGTGTCAGTGGCATTCAAAGGCTGTGCAAGACAGTTTCATAAGATGACTTGGCTGTTTTACTCAAAACACCCTCGTGATTTTCAAGGGCCAAAAAACTCCACAAGGAAACAAACAAGCAGTCAGTAAACCAGAATGAAAAGAGTTTAAGTTTTGTACATTAATATTTAAGAAAAAATATAAAATGCTATTTTCCTGCCCTTCATCCCTAGTTCCATTACCAAATACCACCCTTCCTCTCAGCTGTAAGTGCATTATGCTGGGCTAATATAAGACATGATTTTATCAATAAATGAATGTACAACAAATGCACAGCCCCATACCATGTCTCTTCTTAAGTAAGCCATTACAAGGTAGATCAAGTAGCAATGCAATTGCAGAGTGTTGAGTAATGATATTAAGAAAGAAAATCCCTCAAGGATTCTAGTTCTGCAAGATGTGAGAGCTTGGAGACAGGACATAGTGAGAAAGGCATTGAATCTTTCTAATTGTCAAGAGACAAACTTTTTTTCTTTTTAGCTTAGAGCATAAAATTCACTTAACAGCAAGCAAAGATGATCCTTTCATAGAAGGGTTCTGGCGACTGAATTACTTTTTAAATTTGAGCAAACCAGAAGAAAACAACTCTCATCCTGCACTGAATAGAAGGGTGTGTTTATGCTAATGTTGCATTCTAGTCATATTAAAGTAAATAATGCAAACTGACTTGACAAGGAGTGTTTGGAGGTTCAGTGTGAACTGTCATGTCTGGAATGCCAAGACTGAAATGGTATCCACAGTTAGGAAAACATCAACGTTTTCAAATGCTTGAGCTGTGCCCCAGAAACCAAGATTTCCCAAACCTCTTCAAATAGGAAGCTGATATCTCCCAAAGTGAGAACAGTCACTTGATGTCACTGAGATATAGCCACTGTTCTAGCACTGAATTACTATGAAATTAAGAAAACTACTTCAAAAACAGAGATGGCTGACACTACAGCCAGAAATAAATGGGAAGTTGCATTTTCCCCGCTCTGCTTTTCTAAGTAATCAACTAGGACTAAAAGCAGATTATTAAACTTTTCTGGTGAAAACAATTACTTGCATACATTAAAAAATACTCAATGGTGCCCCATTACTTGAAACCTGATCTTTTTAAATGTAATATTATCTGCAAGGGAGCTTCAGTACACCAACAATTGCACACACACGACATGGCAGAAGAAAGTGATATTGTATACCTAAGTGTTCCGGCAATAAAGGGAAAAAAAGAATTCATAAACCACACTCATCAAATATGCCATTTTGTCAAAGCCTGACATTACTTTCTTTTTCTTCTTTCAAACACAAGCAAACAAACAGCAAGGGTCATCAGTGAAAAGTGTTATCCTGGCAATGGCTCTGCTGTTGATTTTCAAGTGCAAACATTGATCCTGCTGAACTTCAAGTAGTGAAGTACAATACAGTATTATATACAGGAAAATAAGGTGTAAAATAGTGTCCATGTGTGGAGAGAAGACTATGATTCAGCCATCCTGTGGAAAATTCTAATCTCTTATCTCTGAATCTGAAGTTCCATATTTATTCAGTGAGTGAAACAACATGATTTCAGCAAAGCATTTGTATTCTAGTTCTAAGAAATAGGATGTTAAAAAACCTTGTTTCAACAAAACAAACTGGCTATCAGCTAAAAGGCAAGAACTTACTTTAGCCACAGGAGCACTTCCCTACCTCAGCAAGTTCTCCTTCCTCAACAATTTGATACACTCTAAGCACTGGGATATATTTAATAAGTGAGCCTTAGGAGTATAAGGTTTATAAAGTTATCATAATTTTGAGTGCTTCTGGTTTAATGTCTTACAGTTGAAATTGCTGGATTTGAAAGACAGTAAGAAATTTGCAAGTGAACTCACTGATACAACTTTCTTTTTTTTTTTTTTTCTTTTTCAAACGACAGGAAGGAATGAATTTGTTTCATACTTCCTGAATTTCAGCAGCTGTGGCAGTAGTGTAAGAACTATGAATTGTTAAGTTTCTAGTTAGGTCACTCAGTAAAACATTATCAGTACCATTCAGTTAAGGAAGACAAAAATCAATCATAACACTTTGCTTGGGGCTTAATATTTTTGGCACAGAAATTTTCCTGGAATCTAAACCCAGCTGGCTGCCCTCTCAGCCTAGAAGTGGTACAGATATCATAGCTGTAGCCAAATGAGAGTCCATGATACATCTTTGTTGTCCATCATTCTATTCACCAAATAGTATTTGTTGACACTAATAAGAGCACACCTACTGAATTCACATCTTAAAAAACAGTATCTTTCTTGCCAAGACATGACAAAATCCTGTACACCAACATCTAAACTCTTTTCCTTCCATTGTTTGACCTTAATCAGAAAGCAAACAAGAAATATTAACCCTTCTTTCCTAACATGGTTGTTACTAGAGTTCAGTAACAAAACAAGATCTAGCCTAGATTCTCCTCTCTTCATATACATATTGCTGTTATTTGACTTCAGTATCAAGCAAATCAGAGAACCTCAGTAGTTCTAGCTCTTTCTAAAACTGAAATTCTCTCAGACAGACTTCACCAATCCTCCATAGGAAGGCTACTCCAACAGTGGTTGCACCCTGTGGTGTGAGAGATGACCTGTATCCCAACCACAAGGTTGCATATTGACTTCGTTAAGGTCCAGGCAAGACCAGAAAAAAACACCAAGACTCTGGCTGGCTTTCTACAATTAATTTGTTCATCTAAGATTTTGAAGAGCAAAATTGCACTACATTAAGCTTCAAAATACCCTAATAAAATTATCACAGAATGGTTCAAGTTGGCAGGAATCTCCCCCAGTTGGAGGGCATCTGGTCCAACCCCCTGCTCAAGCAGAATTACCTGAAACGGGTTATCCACGATCACATCCAGAAAGCTTTTGAGTATCTCCAAGCAGGGAGACTCCATCTTCGCTGGGCAACCTGTGCCAGTGCTCATTCACCCTCCTAGTGAAGGAAAAACTTTCTGATGTTCAGATGAAACCTCCCCCGTTTCAATGCCCATTGTCTCTGGTCCTCTCACTTATCTTAAGAGGTGACAAAGTCATTATCAGAATGTTATCTTTTAAGGAAACTGAACATGGCTGTTTCTGAGTGATTCAGCTAACCCTATTTAACAGTAACAGCAAGTAAGATGGAGTTCTGACGACTTCCCACGGTAGACCATAGAGTCATATTAATTAGTCTTATTGGCAAAAAAAAAAAAAAAAAGTAAGGAAGAATACTACTCTTCGGGCATAGTCTCAACACCTTCCTTTTTTTTTTTTCTTTATTCTAATGTTGCTTATTTAATAAGCAAATACCTTCAATCTTTCAGCAAAAGTGTCAGCTCCAAACAGCCTGATGCATTCTAGGCGGCCTACCCTCTTCGGAGGTGACGAAGTCACTGCCACGTAAATATCTGCCATGAACTAAGAGCTCACGTGCCTCTATGCTGCACAGACACAGATGCATCCAGCCGAGGGGGAAAACCCCACACAGCTACCAAACTGTAGAAAGGCGCCTCTCAGCAAGTACCAGCCTGCCTTCCTTCGGCAAGCAGCGAGGCAACAGGGAGTGAACCTGAGAAAGCCACCAGAAACTCCTAACCGCACTCACCTTGAATTAGCAGGGACTCGGTAGCCCACATCCTTTGGAGCTCGCTTCCTCTGCTCCCAAACACACAGACAAGAATCACTTGCCTGTCTTCAGGATCGCTGTTGCTACTGACGATTTACACATTGTTATTTAAAATCAGTCAAGCACTACCACAGAAGATTAACAGACACTTGCTGTTTCTTTTTTTTAAGGTATACGAGACTGTTCAGTGTCTGAATCACATTCACAGTGAAACTTACTCCCTTCCTCCCATCATAAATTGCACTTAAATTCAGATTTTATGCTGTCAAAGCTTTGTGTAGGGAATCTCAGCACTCGTATTTGTCACAAGCAAAAGATACTGAAAAATGATAGAATCATTCACTCTCCTTCAGACCACAGTATTTCATCAGACTATTAAAGAAACTTCTTTTCTGGCAGCACAGTTACAGCCAATGTAGTCTCAGCTGCCAGTATGAGCAAGATGCATTCCACATCATATTCAGGGCAGATGCCACAGTTACGCCTCACAGCCTGAGGTAGCACCAGAATCTTTCTGACAGTAACACTTAGCAAGACTGGTCTTGAAGTCATGTGTTGTCACTGCAGACAGTACAGAAAAAGTTCTGTAAAAAGAAGAATTGTACATTTCACTTGGACAACTATGAGCATGAAGTAACCCTATCCCTCCCCAAGGCTATTTTTCCTAGGCCCACTGACAAAGCAATTATCTTGGAGAAGAGAGAGACATTGCAACAAAATGTTTTTAACATGTGTGACTGGCAAGATGGAAGAAAGTAGTACCAGAGACCTATATCCTACTCTGCTCACATGAAAACTTGAAGGGCAGGACTTAACCTTCTGTAACAAGCAGAATTAACAGTGACACAGATGGGCTTGTGCACTGAGAAGGATAAAGTCTCCTGCACACATGGTTCTTTTGCTGATTGCCCGGCTGTTCAGAAATTGTCTCTTCAGGGGTTTCAGCTACTCTCTGGGCAGAGTGTACATGTGAGGCAAATGGAGTATATCCACACAGCTGCTCCTTACCAGAACCATTAACACCAGGAGCTTCATTCATTTCCACCAACAACTATATGAAAGTGGAAGAGGCTGAAATTGGAACAGTAAAAAAGTGTTCACTGTGACTAGGAAAAGCCTCCAGAAGCACAAGAATAAGTGGCATCAGATAAGAGAGAAGTGACCTAAGTGACTGGCACAAGAGATAGATTACAGCTGTGATAACAGACTCTGCAAGATCGTTATGAGCAATAATAAAAGAATTATCTGCAATTAAGATGAGAGAAAAGTATGACTACATTCAGTGAGGGAAATATTTCAGATTTTTATCCTGAAAACATTCATCAAAGGATACACAGAATGGCCAGAAAGCCCAATACTTTTTTTTTTCTCCCTAATGATAATAAAAAAGTCACTACTGAAATTCAAAACATACCACTAAAGTATACACAGAAACACTTACAAACAAGGATGAGTTTCTCACCTTTACTACTTTGTATTGTTACTGTCTTTAAGTACAGCGATACATACAAGTGTTGCATGACAACAGTAGCACCACATACTACCATGGTTTCCCTGTGACTTTTTCACCTTTAAGTTCAACCAGCATGCAGGTAGAATCTGAAGATGACTTTAAAAGTTGCCAATAAGTAAAGATGAATCAAAAGAAAAATGTCCTTAATTCTCAATCTATGCATTACATTGGAAAGCAGAGGAAAGGGAGATTTGTTTGCACACTCATGTCAATATAATTGACAAAGAAAATGTTCAAAAGGAAATAATTAAGTTGACATGGCAGCAGCTGTGTTTGCCAAACTAAATATGATTCAGGTATCAAACCCCCACAACTTAAAGACTAGAGAGGAAATGTTCAGTTCAGGTACTTGTAGTTTAACAGCTGGACTTGAAAGTGACAGATCTAAACCCAAGGAATGCAGAGTTTGCCTAGTATGTTTTTCAATGACTTCAAAGGACTTGTTTTCACATTCAGTCTAAAAGGTTACAATACTGACAAACAACAGAGACACATAAAACATCCTATCTGCAGCCTTCCTCCTGTGACTTACCAGATGCTATTGGGCAGCCGCTATCTTTATGTCAGGATGTCTGTCTCACAGCTAGATGTACAATCATTTAGTTCACAGCTATCTCTAAGAGCTAGATGCACATAGCAACTCTCAATGTACTAGTTCAGCTTAGGGCTTAGCAGTCAGTGAAAGTCAGTTCTCTCTCTTATTTGTTCCTCCTGTTGCACATAACAGGGATTCCTGTCAAGTCTTGCTTATCAGTACGTATTTTCCACAATTCCAGAGGCGTGTCTAGAATAGCCTGCATTCAAAGACTGAGAATCATTAGCAAATAGCAAACAGACATTGCAAAAACTGCTCAGCACCTGCCAGATTGAAAGCAGCTCAGCTCTATTTCTTTACTCTCATGGTTAACATCATGGAGTGCCCAGACACTGAAATAGGATTAGGCCCTGCTGTGCTCAGTGCCACACACCAACACGTGACTTCTACCCTAAGGAGCTTGCACTGAGTCAGGCAAACCAGACAGGCAGGACAGTAGAGACTGAGCTGCAATGGCCAAGTACATTTCTCAGTTTCAGCTAGCATTCCTAAAGACCTCATTGCTTTTAGTAGCAAGACAGGTACCAGACTTGCCCTTGAATTTGTATTTTAGAAAAAACCCAAACAAAACCCCCTGAGCAAACAAACCCAGCAGCCACAACAGCTCTGATCATTTAATAATTATCTCATTTGCAACAGCTGAATACAGAAAATCAGGAATAATTCGTTCAAAGTTCTTAATTTTCTTCCCCAGCTGAGGCTGTCCTCAACTTTATTTTTAAATGTTTCAAATAACTTGCAACAACATGCATGAGCTTCACGCTGACAGAGTTTCAAAACCCCAACACTGTTCATTGATGTCATAACTTCACATATAATAGAATCTACTTCTGAACATATACCCTATGTGAAAACCACAAGCATCTTAAGAACTTTGCACAAGTGACAAGCTAAAACAGACTGAGAGAAGGAGTTACAGATATCCTGCCTCCCAGGGTCAGACCCCGAGCTGTGCTTTTCTTAGCTATTATGCCTACAACTTTACCTAGGCTATCATAGTCATTAGCATCACCACCCACATCACTCAACCTTGAAGGCAGACAGAAAACCTCCCTCTAAGGTAATTAGAAATTAACAGGGAGGAGATACATTTTATGTTAACCGAATAAAGACAAGTACCCACAACAGTACAGAACATTACAGTACACAAAACCTCCTTGCCCTTCAGATAAATGAGAAACTTAAGCAATGAAATATGTATTTCAAGGCACAGTATTCAAGGACATAGCACAGGTGACAGCTGCAGTAGCCTAAAACAGTGTCTGTCCTCCAAAGTATAATGTTTGAACATAATCACTAATGCAGAAGACAGACATGCAAATCCAGCATCTCAAAGAGCAGAGCAGGGTAAATTTGGTAACACATTAGTCCCAGTCCAGAGAGTTGTTTGTCAGATCTCAGTTTATCTGCATCCTATTATCTGAAACTTGATACAGAAAAAAAAGCAATTAGATTCTCCTAGAAGTTTCTTTGGTACCTTAGTAGCAATGTATCACAGTATCTATCGCCCAGCCTTTTACCTTTGTGAAAAACTTGGCTACTTTGGTAAGTCAAATCTTAACTATAGAAAAGTAGATTAAATTTAATGAGATCAAAATATGCTGATACAGATACTACACTGCTTCTGATATGTAAAAGTACCCCATGCACAGTAACGTTCTGCAGCCTCATTCATTGCTGCATGATTTTGAAATGGACTTTGCAGCAAATCCAATTTAAACCTAAAATATATTAGCACTTTAGATGAGAATTAACTTTTCTATAGAGAGGCTTTTCTCATTTGGTAGCTGAGAGCACTATTTGCAGAAACTGACAATTCAGTTTTACAATCAGAAAGCATAAGGTCTGGGAAATGCCACGTTTGACAATTTCCTCCTCAGTATGTAACAAGACCTAGAGAATGCAACAAACGTGGGAATTAAACTGACATGCATCTGTTTATAATAGATGTGGTTTGAACAAGACCCAGTTCTTTATAACAATGTACACACATCTACTTAGAAAAACCAAATAAGGTTTTGTATAAAATACTTACATTTGCAACAGTGAATGAGCTCACCACACACAGAGTGTTGCAACAGGCAGACTCCAACTGAGCCCTACCATCATTTCCTGTCCTTGGCGAACACACTAATAATTTCAGCACAACCACAACTGTTCAGTGCACACACAGAGAACATCTCCAACACCTAAAAGTCCCCTCCCATCTTTCCTGCATGCAAAACCAGATACTATATAATTAAAGAAAGGGCATAAGTGGGCCTAATGCAATGTGTGGGGAAGGCTATACAAGAATAAGGAGAAAGAGAATCAAGACCTGTGAATGCTGTTGCTTTGAAAATGGATAGGAGCCACAATGGAAAACTAGTTAGCTTAATATATTGGAAGTGCAGACTGAAGAGTAATATTTTAAAATATCTGTTAAAAACATTTAAAACAATAAAAAAAAAGCTCATGGAAATTAAAACTGTCGCTACCCATGGCTTTAAAGAAAGTGTCCATGAAAACACATGCTTTAAATACCCAAACCGGACTTACAAGCTGTGTTGAAATTAAGTAGAGTGAAACACCCCAAACTCTATGATTAATCGATGAAAGTCAAGGGATGAAGCAACTGTTTGCTTTGTCCCTTTTCAAGAAAAGAGAGAAGAATATTGTTACCATCCTTAGCCTAGGACGAAAACATAAGGCAGAAAATTACCTCACATTTATTAAAAGCCCTTTTCTCTAGCTATTCTAGATATCCCCCTAGTAAAAATAAAACAGTCTCAATGAAGAGTACTTCACTGTCACTGAACTTTATGCCAAACAGTTTTCAAATAATGGACTACTTAAAAGCTCATATTGCCTAACTGGTCCTCAAATGGAAATTAAATCAACCTTGAAACAAGCTGGATTTAATTAACCTGTTTAAGACAGAGGCAAGAACTAGAAATAATAATAATGGTAGCATTTTTTTCTTCTTTATTTTACATGAGCACAGAGAACCACAGATTGAGCAGAGATCGACGGCTTTGCAAACACGCCCAAGATTTCTGAAGCTCCATTCCACAGCCAGCCGGCTGCCGGGCGATTCCCCAGAGCCCGCAGCCGCGGGGTGAGCGGCTCCAGCCCACCCCCGGGCCAGCGCCTGCCCGGTGTGCCCCAGCTCGCCTGGAAGTCGCTCCGTCTCGGTGCCACACGGAACGCATCGGCAATCAAATAAACCCTTCAGCGGCACCCTCCCGGCGCAGGGAAGGTGTCTAAGTTGGCTCTCGCTCCGGAACAGCCTCGTGGGGCTGTGACAGCGCGGCCGGAGACCCCGAGGGCCGCAGGAGGAGGCTGGAGGGGCTTAGCGGGATAAGGCGCTGCACCGGCAGCAGCCGCCCGCCCGCGCCCCGGCCGGCAGCCGTGGGCGCCCTCGCTGCCAGCCGGGCGAGAAAGGCGCTTTCCGCCTGCCAAAACGCCACTTTTCTCGCGTGCCGAGTTCGCCGGCTGCCGCCTCCCGGCCCGCCTCGTCCCGCGGAGCCCGGGCTCGTCCCGCGGCGTTCCAGCGAGGGAAGCGGCTACCGCCGCCGGCCCCGTCCCATCCGGTCGCATCGCATCCCATCCCGTCCCATCCCATCCCGACGGCGGACACCCACCTGAGCTCCACACCTACGGCCCGCCCGGCGTCCCCGCCATGGCCCCCGGGCAGCGGCCCCCGCAGGCAGGAGCGAGGAAGGGAGCGGGGAAGGAAGGAGCCCGGCAGGAGCGACAGCCGCCACCATAAAGGGCCGGTCCGGGCTAAGTGCTCGCTTCGGCTGCCGAGCAGCGCCCAGGAGCGGGACCGGCGGCGGGACGGCCGCGTTCGACTGACGGCCGCGCCGGCGAGCGGGAGGAGCCTCCGGAGCCGCCACAGCCCGGAGCCGCCGCCACAGCCCGGGGCGGGGCCAGGGGTGTTTCCATGACGTCACGGGCGGCGCCCGCGGACAGGTGGGGCGCGGCCCAGGGGGACGCGGGGACGGGAGCCGGGGCTGAGCCGGAGCGCGGGGATGGGAGCCCGGGCTGAGCCGGAGCGCGGGGACGGGAGCCCAGGCTAAGCCAGGGCTGAGCCCCCGAGCCCGCCTGAAGCGCCTGGGGCAGAGCGGGCTGCGGGCAGGGCAGGGCAGGCGAGGAGCTAATCCCGCAGCGGCCCCGAGGGAGCCTCGGGAGAGATGGCTCCCGGGGCCGCCGGGTCCTGAGGAAGCGGCTCCCCGCGCCGCAGGGGCGAAGTGCGAGCGAGCGCCGGCGGAGAGGGTTTGTCAGGGCATCGCCGCATCCACAGCAGCCTGCGGGCATCACTTCCCGCTCACGGGGAGCGCCTCCCGCGCTTCCCGACCTCGCCATCCGCCTCGGGAAGAGCTCCTCCGTGGGAGAACCACCCCGCCCCGTCTTCCCGCGGTACACCCACCCCGCACCGGCATCCTAAAATCATCGTGTTCCTCTGTACCGTATTTAAAAATAAACAACTTGAATGACTAATTAGATCCAAGCCGTTAGAAGCGCGCTGGACCTCTTCCATGAACCTTGAATGTGTACGCTAAATCCTTCAGAAATTGTTACTGCCTGCGAGGAAGGAGACGGGATGTGACCTGGCACACCATTCACACAGTTTTTACTTACAAAGTGCGATTTAATCCACACTTAGGAGAACGGAGGCGGGGGGAAGAACCGCCCCGGCTTCTTTACTCAGACTCACAAGCCCAAAACTAATCAGCTGCTTCTCAGTTCCATTCAGAACTCGGTGCTCTTCTCGACTGGAGGGAAACAGAAACCTTTTTGTTCATATATACCATCATACAGCATTTAAAAAGAGCAGAAGCATTTGGAAAAGCAAGCTTAAGTGACATCCCAAAAGTTAGGAATGGTATTCACAGATTGGAACTTGAGGTGGCATAACCCAGGAGCAGAGAAGTACATTGCGCCTTGAATGAAATCTTGTAAGGGCATGAAAGAGGCCACAGAACATCACTTTTAGTAAGAACACTATCCATTTTAGGCTTCCCAAATCATCAGCAGCACAGTGACCCAAACAACCCAAAAAGCTGCTTTCAGAGCTGGTCTGCGTGATGCTACAGCAGAGAGGGCTCCTGATGCCTATGCTGTTGACTGTAGCTGTACAGCCTGATGATAGCTTGAGGAGATGATGCCTACACAAAGAAAGCTCAAACAATGACGTTTAGTCAGCATCAAGCATCAAAGTCAATGTAAAGCAGCAGAAGTAGTTTTAGTTTTCTATATATTGTTTAATGTAGCTCCAAGTTACTGCTGTATGGGAATTCAGGCATTGCCAGAGGGTATATATCAGTTTGCAAACAAGTAGAGTTTAAAAACAGCATATAGCAATTCCTTGGGCTTCAGATTTTATGAAAGCTTGATTTCATAAATCCAAGTTTTAGGACAAAATTAGGAACCCCTGCCATTTTACAGAGCACAAGTTCAGAACTAAAGGCACCAAACAGGTTGCAGCATCAAATCAGTTAAGGAAAAAGTAGACACCTGGAATATGTTGATGGTACACCTTTCTAGTGTTCCCATGGCTGTTGACATTGTTAGGTAACAGCATGTTTCCTATGCATGTGTGGCCTGTTCCAGCTTCCACTGAAACCAAACTCAGACCACCTCTTAATTTAGAAAGTAACCATGTGTCTCCCTGAAGATGTACAATCTCCAGGCCCTGCAATAAAAAAGACACAAACTACAAAAATAAAATTCTCTTCCAGACCAAGATTTCTGTCTTGAGTCCTGCTGTACAGACATTGCCCTATTTGAGAGTCCTGTAAAATTTAGGACTTCTGTTGTTCCGATGTAAAAAACATGGACTTGGGTACATCCATGGGCTGTATTACATGATTTCATGGGAGTTACATCAAGAAGGAGTTAGATCTTCTTATGGATTTAGGCCTTTGTTTCCTTTCTTTTTGTTCTTCCCTTCTGTCAAAGAGAAACAACGAAAAAATATTGGAGTGCTGTTTTCCTGTGCTGAAGAAAAGTTTAGAATAAAGTAATTACCAGCCTTTTGAGAATAAGATCATTCTTTCTGTTAGCAAAGCAACACACAGAGAAATAGTGACAGTTTGTTAACTGAGATGTCAAAATACAATGTGATTGTACACACTGGGGGGAAATGTTTGGGCAGAAAGCCTCTGTGTGAATATAGATTGCTGGTTTTTGTTCTTAATAGATCTGTCAACACAAACTCATCCAGTTTATAATCATAAAAGGAAGGTGATTAGGGTGTTCCTCAGCAACCCGCACTTAACCTTCAATTTATCCTTGCTCTTTGAGTTTTCCGTTCTGGTTGATGGAGGAGCCTCATGACACAGTAATCTTTTCAGAGTTATTAGGAAAAGGAACTCCATTCTGCATAATCCAACAAGTATTTTTTTTAAATTCAGTTTCCCTTTTATCTATTATAATTCAGAGTTAAATTAGATTGTCTGAATTAAAACTCTACCAAAATGTGTGTTCTTTTAGCTTGCTCTTTCCTGTGGTTTTGTAAAGATAGTTCATAATAGTGTTTCCAGTGGTGCAATGAAAGGGATACTCTTTTGATTTCCAGCTTGATTTTTTTCCCTTTAATTATTAGGTAAATATAATTATTGCATCCCTATTGAGCTCAAAGGCAAGCAATGATGTTTCATGTTTAAGCAATCTTAGTCTGGTGAGTGACCCAGCTTTCATTCCATGTATATGGACCACAAAGAGAAAGGCTCATTATGAGAAACAACTTTTGTCCTGTGGTTTGAGCTGAACAACTGACAAATAAGTTTTGCAAAGAGCTTCTACATTTACAGCATATGGGTATATTTATCAGTGTTTGTGTGTCTGAGGTTTGAGCAGTAGAAGAGTTGTGCATGCTGCAAAGTTATTGGCTTCATCTGTCGAACTCTTCTGATGACTGTGCACATATATCTTCAGTCCTGGGCAGGAGTTATCTATGTGGAAATTCAGGAACATCTTTCCTCATGCACAGAAATAAATCTGTCCTTGAGAGCTTTCTTCTTTCCACCAGCCCTCCCCATGATGTTATTTCTGTCCTGATGCCAGTACCTTCTATGTTATTCTTTGTCACCACTGAGGAGCCTCTATCCCATTGACAGTGCTCTGGCAAATGTTGCTATTGTCCTGTTGCCCTTAATGGCTGGTATTGTGGAAGCTATCAGCACCACCTTTCATGTGTCTTTCTTGCTGGTACTTCTAAATGCTTGCCTATCTCCCTAGGCTGCCCAGGCCTCTTTTCACATGACCATGGTTACTAGGTCTTCCATGCTTGTCTGGATTCCCAGCTAGTATTAGCCTTGTTAAATTCCCTTCAGAGCCTTCCTGGATACCTCTGAGGTAAAAGCACATCATATGTGTTGCAAAACTCATTAATTTTTGCAAAACTTTTAGCAAAACTTTTAACCCCAGCCAGTATGCCGCATCATTTGTATGGTGATCAGAGCCCTACAGTTGTGGAGGAAAGCAGACCTGATGTCACAGCATCCTTTACTCTTTTTCTTCTTACAAACTGCTATATTGATTGCTGTTTACTTCTGAGGGCAGAGGGAGACCAGGAAGGCTTGTAGTCTTTCAATTTTGGCAAAGCAGGTGTGTGGCCAGACGTAAGTCAAAATGGGAAGGTGAAAAACTAAAAAGGAATGAATATCCACCACCTGGGTGCTCAGGAAGAGAGTTCCTGTGCCAGATGGTCAAAAGAAGTTTGACCAGGTCTAAAATTTACAAAGCTGGATAGGACAAACCAGGCAGCAAACGTTAAAGAGATGCACAGATTTGCTGTGGCTGCCATGACCATACATAGTATAACATGACCCGGTATACCTAACATGACATGACATGTATAGCATGACATGATAACATAACATGGCTTCACAGCCTCTTTCCATAACCCTGCTGATCTGTCCCAGAAGGCACCAGTGCACACCAAAGAAATAGAGAAAACATGCAATAAATGCTGCTTAAAAAAGACCTAAAAGCCAAAAATGCAGACTCTCAAGAACCCTGTCTTTTGTGAAAGTGTGGGTTTGTGCATTACCTGCCATAGTAGGATCTGTGGACTTGGCAATCACTGAATTACAAATACTACTGTTCATCATGAGTATTAAAAGTACTTTTCTTGCTGTTGATTTGAGTTTTATTTGTCTGTTTTACTTAGCTCCAGGGAAACTGTGGGGGCCCACTTGTATTTGGTCTGGCTCCTGGGCTTACTGCATTTGAGAGACAATTTCGAATGTCAAGTGGCCACTGTGTAGTGGATGAGTAAAATTAACATTGAGACCTCTAGAGAAACAGGGAATTAAGAATCATGGAGTTTCTTCTTCACACAGACAAGGACATTTTTCAAGCAGTAACTTAATACTGCCTTGGAAATGAGAGTTAGTTTCAAGGTTTCAAAATAAAGTTATTTTGAGTCTTTTATAGTAGCATTTTCCTTTAAGTAGAGAAGTTAAACAAACTGGCAATTGGAGATTCTGGATTTCTCAGTCTTGTGCTGGTTTCCTACATACCAGATGCTGTTTTATAACATTTATCCTCCTCCCCCTCATTGGTGACTATTACTCATTTGTCCCAGTGTTCTGGGATTTTAGTATTTATCTAAAAGGCAGTCAGATGGAAAAAAAAATAGTCCTATTTTTTTGGTATTACTTAAGGCAGAAAACATCAGAGTACATGAAGGTTTACTGTATTCGGCAAGCATGTTTACAGAGATGTGGTACAGGTCTCTGCAGAAACTGGCAGCCAGATGCTCTTCAGCTGGCATAAGGCAATACAGCTATTGGGCAACAGTGGAATTCAGTGCACTGCGGGCCAGATTATCCCTCCCCACTGATGCAGGCCTGATTATTCAGATTGCTACTGAGGGGTTCTACCTGGAGTAGGAGAGACAGAAACCTCCTGTGGGGCACAAAGGATTAGCAGACATACTCCACACCCATGGGTTTGTTGGCTTTTTAGTCTCACCTGGATGCAGATGGAAGACTTAATATGTTGTCCATTGCAACCAAAGTTTTTACTTACTTCCCTGGGCTCTGGGGGAGGCCCAGGCATACCTCCTGTGTTATTATTTCTCCTTCAGGTATTGCACACAGCATTGAGCACTTCAAATCCGAGGTTAGGTCCCTGCTCTCCTTTTCTCGGAGGACCTGCATGCAGATTCTTAAGTCTTTGATGACTGTCACACTTTCTGCTCTGAGAGTAGGATCCCAGTTTCTCTTATTAGTACTAGCTTTGCTGATCCTTTCTTTTGAATACACACAACAGGAAAAAATGTGGAAACACTAATGCACAAAAACTGCTGATGCCAAATTATTTCATTCTTTTGGGACCATGAACACAGAAGGTAAGATAAAACACTAAATTATTATCTGGAAGACCATGGGATAGATACCTTTGCATTTCACTTCAAAGCAAAATGAGTTATATTGCTCAAACCTTGTAAATTTGACTTACAATGTACATTTCCTGCCAGCATGAACAAAGTTTTCCATTGTGTGAACTCCTTGAAATTGCTGGTACTCCATTTGAGTGCATGTGATACTTAGCAAGTGGCAATAATGGCAGTAACAAGCATGACCCTGACAATGTGGGCAAGTCCAGCTACACACATTAAACTTAGCAAACAGTTATTCCTGACTGGCATCAGAATAGAAGAACAGAGAACCAACTCTCCTCACACTCACATGAAAGTCAGGCTTCTGGCCTCCAACCAAAGAGCTGTTCCAGAGCCTTCCTGCTCCAGTGATCAGACAGTCTCCTAGTTCTCAGGCTGGGCATAGTTACATCCAGTTCGTGCCTACTGATACTTCGCACCCTGTTGTGGTTTAACCCCAGCCAGCAGCCACTCCCTCACTGCCTCACCAGTGAGATCAGGGAGAGAATCAGAAGGATAAAAGCCAGGAAACTCATGGGTTGAGATACAGACAGTTTAATAGGCAAGGCAAAAGCTGCACACACAAGCAAAGGAAAACAAGGAATTAAGTCACTGCTTCACAGGGGCAGATAGGTGTTCAGCCATCTCCAGGAGAGCAGGGCCTCATCATGCCTGGCACATACTTGGGAAGACAAACTCCAAATGTCCCCCTCTTCCTGCTTCTTCCTCCCACTTTATATACAAAGCATGATGTCACATGGTCTGGAATATCCTTTTGGTCAGTTGGAGTCACCTCTCCTGGCTGTGTTTTCACCCAGCCTATCATGCACCGCCAGTCCCCTCAACCAGCATTACAGTAGGAAAAGCAAGAAAGGCCTTGGCTCTGTGCAAACCCTGTTCAGCAATAACAGAAACGAATCATCATCACTGTGTTCAGCACAAAGTCAAAAGGCAGCCCAAGTCTAGCTACTGTGAAGAAAATTAACACTACCCCAGCTACAATAAGCACAACCCCCCAGACTTGCATCTCAGTAACATTTAATGTAGCAAAACTATCCACTATCACAGCTGTTAAACATGTACATAGGTAAGAACTCCACCAGATAACTGTAGAAAGTATGCCTGTTGCTGCTGTGAATGAACTGCTCATTTTGCATCAGGAGATTGCCATCAGGAAAACTATTCAGTCTGACTGCCAAGTTACTGTTAGCTGAGGGAAAAATAAGCTAGGTGGGTTGAGTTCTGCTGGGGTACAGTAGTAGACCCTCCTCTTTCTGTGATGCAGCCATTAGTGTCATGGCCTGAGTTTTAAAACAGTTCAGATGCATACTAGTAAGCTTACTTCCCAATTTTACTGCTGCTAGAAGACCTTATTTGACAGAAAAAATATGTCTTCCCAGACATCACAACCCTGGCTCCACACAAAACAAGTCAATAAGTCCAGGCAGACTTTATTTTTTTATTTGCCAGAGGTCAGGACTGGTTCCAGGCAGAAGGAACATCCAAGAAATGAAATCTTCTGCTTTATTGGAAGTAACAGTACTGATCCAGGCAGCAGCATCAGAGAATATCTAGAGTTGTTGAAATCAATGGAAAAATCATCCTTTAAGTTCAGTGAGCATTGTGTCAGATGCCTCACCTCACGTATCAAAATGTTGAGTGGCTGTGATTTTCCCTTGCATCTCAGGATATTGATGAGAATCCAGACAGCTGTGGGAAGACAAGTACTGCCCCCCACTTTTGTCTCGTGATAATTGAGGTAAGATGGACCACACAGGCTATTGCTCAATGCATCCTTTCATCCATGCTGTTTTTCTAAGGATTTATTGCTGAGAATGGGTCTCTGTGGTTAAGAAAGTTTTGACAATGATAAAGCAATGAGAGCCTTTAATTGAACTCAAAGGTGATTGCTCAGAAAGAGAAGAACAAGAGTATTTATGGCATTAGTGCCACACTTTGACACAACTGGCTGACAAAGTAAAATAGGGGAAAAGTAAACCTCCCACACAGTCCGCCTTGGGCAAATACAAATATAGAGGTCACAAGTAAAAGGTATGAAAGGAAGTTTACTCACCTGCAGCCCAGGTATAGCCAGTTCTTCAGTCATCTCAATCCACTCAGTTGCTGATCAGTCACTTAGCCCAGGTTCAATTAATAGTGCCCTCAGCCATGACAGAGATGTGCAGCTGCCTTCCACTTTTCTGACTCCAGAAGAGGTGTTGGAAAAAGATATCTGTATGAGGTTACAAAGTCAGCCGCTTCTAAAATCTCTTTTTAAATACAAATAGATAGAGATTTACCAGCTGTTAAGATTTTAATTTTAATAAACTGTTATTTTTAAATAGAATCTAAAAAACCCAACAAAACCAAATAAAAAACAAACCTGTTGATAAGTTCAGCAAATATTATACCAAAAATATTGAGGTGATTGGTCTGTACACATTTGAAGGAACTGAAGGTGAACAAGTGTATATATGATCTTTAAAAACACCAAGTCCTCCATCCATAACTGAAAAAGGAATATATTTGTCAGTGACACAGATCTGTTTATGCACAGTCATCATCCCTTAGGACTCAGTAGTGGGGCCAGTCCTGTTCAATATCTTTTTCAATGACCTGGGCAAGGACATGGACTGCCCCCTCAGTCAGTTTGCAGACAACAAGTTGGGTGGGAGTGTTGATCTGCAGGAGGGTAGGAAGGCTCTGTGGGGGCATCAGGACAGGCTGGATCCACGGGCCAAGGCCAAGGGTATGACATGCAACAGGGTGAAGTGCTGAGTCCTGCACCTGGGTGACAACAATCCCATGCAGTGCTACAGGCTGGGGTCAGAGTGCCTGGAAAGCTGCCTGGCAGAAAAGGACCTGGTGGTGCTGGTTGACAGCAGCTGAACAAGAGCCAGAATGGCCAAGAGCAGTGGTAGCTTGGCCTGTATCAGCAATAGCGTGGCCAGCAGGAGCAGGGCAGCGACTGTCCCCCTGTACACAGCACTGGTGAGGCCATACCTCAAATCCTGTGTTCAGTTTTGGACTTCTTTCTACAAGAAAGACCCTGAGGTGCTGGGGAGTGTCCAGAGAAGGGCAACAGAGCTGGGGAAGGGTCTGGAGCAAAATCCTATGAGGAGTGTCTGAGGGAGCTGGGGGCGTTTAATCTGGAGAAAAGGAGGCTCAAGGAGGACCTTATTCCTCTCTACAACTGCCGGAAAGGAGGGTGTAGCCAGGTAGAAGTCAGTCTCTTCTCCCAAGTAACAAACTATAGAATGAAAGAAAACACCCTCAAATTGCGCCAGGGAAGGTTTAGCCTGGATATCAGAAAAAAATTCTTCACCAAAAGGGTTATGAGGCATTGGAACAGGCTGCCCAGGGAGGTGGTGCAATCACCACTCCTGGAGGTATTTAAAAAACATGTAGATGTGGTACTTTGGGACATGGTTTAGAGGTGAACCTGGCAGTGCCGGGTTAATGGTTGATCTTAAAGGCCTTCTCCAGCCTCACGATTCTGGGATTATCACAGTAATTAGTATAATCAAATGGCAGGAAATAACTACTTGTGGGGAATTCAGGGTTTTCTTGGTTTTTACAAGTAATAAAGGCAAAAGACTCCTGGAAACATCTTTGAAAAGGTGAAATTAAATCACAGTACATAACTGGGAGCAGGTGATACAAGAATGTCTAGTAAGAACTAAAATAAGAAGCAGCCGGATTCAAAAAATCCATCCCACAAAAATGAAAAATGGCCTTTGAATTAAATGGGCTGTTAAACTGACCTCAAAAAGCTAAGGCAATGTGTTACAGCAAACATTTACTTTGCAAGGAGAAAATGAAACAACACAATATTCACTCTCTAAAGTGGACCTCATGTTGATTTTAGAAGTTGTACAGGTTATAGAGTTTTAGTCAGTGTTGAGGTAAAGAATTAAAAGTATATTTTGGAGGCAGCTGGGGGACTATTATAAACTGGAAGCAAACAGTTGTAACAATAGGGAGAGAAAAACTAGCAAATGTGCCTCCCATGCACTGGTTTTGATAAGGCAAAATGAAGTCACTTACTAATGGCAGGAAGAGCATTTATTTTCTAAGACGTAAACATTATTTCAGTATTAAAATACTGGCTAGTGAAGGATGAAGAGACAAAATTAATTGAGAGCCTTGATATACTGTCAATAAAGTCTTTTTACAAGAGGCTGTAAAGGAACTTGAGAATCAGATGTGAAAGGTAAAGTCATATCATGAGTTAAAAACTATCTGAGAGAGAGACTATAAAGAGCTAGAATAAATTACTGCCTCTTAAAATGGAAAAAGGTTAATAGCAGGATGCCCCAAGGACCCTGGCTGGAGCCACTGTTCTGTATAGTATTCAGAGTCTGCGAGGATGAATGGTCTGGTAGTAAAATTTGCTTGTGATACAGATTATTTGGGTTTGGCACCGTTTGGGAGGATTATGAAGAATACCAGATGGATCTAATAAAGCTAGTGTAAACGTTTGGAAGCAATATAAATGAAATACCAGCTGTCATGGTTTAACCCTAGCAGCAACCATGTACCACACTCCCCCACCCCAGAGGGACAGGGAGGAGAACTGGGACAGGGTAAAACTTGTGGTTTAAAATAATAACAGTTTCATAATTGAAATAAAGTCAACTATAATACTAATACTCCTACTAATAATAGTAATGAAAAGGGAGGTAAAAGAGAGAGCGAGAGTGAGAGCAAGAGAGAGAGAGAAATAAAACTCAAGGTAGAAAAACCCCAGTGATGTACAACACAGTCACTCACCGTCCACTGCATGATGCCCAGCACATCCCTGAGCAGACTGCCCCTCCCAGCCAACTCCCCCCAGTTTATATACTAAGCACGATGTTTTGTGGTGTGGAATTATCCCTTTGGTCAGTTTGGATCAGCTGCCCTGGCTGTGCTCCTCACTCACAGCTTGTTTGTAACTCCTCACTGGCAAAGAATGGAAAACCAAAAAGTCCTTGGTTTAGAGAAAGCACTACTTAGCAACAACTAAACACCAGTGTGTTGTCAACATTATTCTCATACTTAATCCAAAACACAGCCTTGTACCAGCTACTGGGAAGAAAATGAACTCTGTCTTAGCCAAAATCAGGACACCAACAAAGTTAGTTCAAGATAAGGCTTGTTCGAAGGAATGTAAGTAGTAGCACACTTGTGTGCAGTGGGCTCTGGTTGAACTGCAACCTCCAAGGACAGCTCTAAGCACAACTGGCAAGAAGACCATTAAAAAAGCACCAGTAAAACTGCTGGTGTGGTTGCTGCCATCTCGAGACTGTTTGTAAATATGAACTGACGAGCCAAATAGAGTCAACAATAAAAGATACAAAAAATCAAAAAAGTGAAGTAGTAAAAGATGCATGAGAACCAGTTCCCCTTCCTTCCTGTAAGGGAAGTCTGCATGTCATGGGGGAATGCCACAAGCCTACCACAGCATAAGCTGTGCCAAAGGGTGCAGACTGAATTGTTTCATTTCCTCGGAGAAAAAAAAGGAAAACAATAAATCCCTGACCTTGGCAGTGATTAAACTATTCCTAGGAAGATGCAGTGCTTTAATGTCTTTACCAATCCAGTGTGTTTAATAAGTGGTAGTCCCCAACAAAAAACCACCTTGATTCCTGTCAGGAAATGCTTGATTCCCAGAAAATGCTTTAGACAGGAGGTTAGGGCTCCCACTTCATGCTTACTCACTGAAGAAGTAGGAACACTAAAATTGGAGGGTTAGACTATATTTTCTTCTGTTTTTCTTCTAAGTATTTCTCTGAGGCTGAATGGAATAGTTGTGTCAAATGAACCATTTTTTTCCAGGGTTTCTTTTGACAGGAAGATAGACTGCAGTCTTGATTGTAACCACTTTGTTTAAATTGTCCATTTTAGCTGTCAAATCAATTTGTGGTGCTCAGGATGCAAATGCATGCTGTCAGTTCATCCAAGACATCTGCTGAGTGTTCAGCAATTGTCAAGAAGCGAGTGAATTATTAACATTTTTAAGAACAAAATGAAAGGTAATAAACAAAACAATATGATACCATGTAGCCTTCTTTTGGTCTTCACTTGGTCAGTTAACAACAGGCTGCATCAGAGCGCTTGAAACTTAGAGGCATTTTTTCAAAGACATCCCACGTTGCTCTTTTTGTGTGGCTTTTTGCATTTCCATTCCCTCATTTAATCACTTTCTTTTCTCTTTTTTTTTTTCACCAGACTCACATGTATTAAGTGCACACCCAAACAATTCTCCTACTATTTTTCCTTGTCTCTCCCTCTCATCTCCACAGGTGGCCATCCTATAACTTCCATATTTGAGGTTGAATTTGAAAAGCACTTTTTGCTTAAAATCTCTATGCTTTCAATTCTTGAAATCTCCCACCTAAAAGAAAATTATCCAGACATAACCAGCATGACGAATCATAACTGTCATCATAAAAGGTCCCCAGTGTCAATATGAGTTGTATATTCAGTATCTACTTGCCAAAAAATAAAAGGAAGGAAAGTGACACAAAGTGTTTGGCTAAGAATGGATGTGCTGCTCGAGCTTCTGTGAGCCTGCTCCGGGAGGTGGTGTCTAGAAAGGTGACTGTCTTTTTATTCAGCAAATGTAAGCTCAATGGCAATGACAGATATCTTCAAACTGCCACCTGAAAAGACCTTAATCATTCAGGTGAGGTTTTTGAATATAAATGGAAGGAAAAAATTCAAAATAAGAAACTTCAGAGGGAAAGAGAAGATAGCATGACAGGGGCAGTAGAACCAATGAAGTTTGCTCTCTTACAGATTTTTTTCTCTACATGTTTGTCACAAAGCTCTACTCAATAACCATGGATTTCCCTTCATCTTGCAAAGTTTACCTACATGTCCCTCAGCTCTGCTACAATAGTTTCACCTCACTCCAGGTCCTCTAATTACCAGGCAGGGAAGAGGCCAGATGTGCTGTAGCTGAATTCAAGCTCAGCGCCTAGTCAATCAGTAACAAGATGAAGAGGTCAGCCTGCTCTCACCCAAAAGAACAGTGCCTGAGTGCCTCCTTTTCCTGCATCATGAAGGAAATAATAGGCTTTTTCTACCTAACCACAGGGTTTTATTACATTTTGTGGGAATGTTACAAATTTGCCAGATCTGCCTGAAATCAGTCCGATGTTCGTAGTTATTACAGCTAAATTGATAGATGGGTGAACAAACAACTTCACTGAGCAGGCATTGCTTCCTTAAGACAACAGACTAAAAATAGTTTTCTGTTGTGAATGCCCAAGACTCCGGGGCCTCTTTTCACAATGAACAGACTTAAATCATTTTCAGCCATTTAAAATGAAGTGAAGCTTAGCTATCTGATCCAGCTGAAATAACTTTGCAAATGGAAATGAGGTCCTGGAAATACAGCAGAAGAAAAAGGCAGAAGGGTCTCTAATAAAATCCACATTGAAGTACTGCAAATATGGAACAGATTTCCAGTAAAATAGTATCATCCTAGCCACCAGACTCATTCTTGTTTTTTTAGCTTGTATGAAATGTGGGGAAGTGGGCTTTAGTTTATATTAACACATTCAAACCCCAAATAATGACAGTCTCCTCCTAGTCAGCTGGTGGAAAATTAACTAGATGGCATGGTAACTCTGCTCACAGTGTGTAGATGTCCCCATGGGCTCCATGTGAGCTGGGTTGAATCTGGAAGCAATATAGCCATGCACTCATGAGGATGCACTCTAGGACTTACTGCATTGAGCTTATGCTAGTTTGAAGACCTTGTAATGCACAGTTGCCTACCCTTTGCCTGTGCTGATACCAGTTTTTACCAGTGTTTTTATTAGCTCTGGTATTTTCTAGTCTAACTCATCCTAACACCTCCCTCATGACTAAATTTCCAGGATTATTCTGACTAACTTTGCAGGATTGTGCTGCTGAATTGTCAACCTAAGGGTGGTCTTCATGGACTGCTGGGGAGGACAGAAATGTACAAGTTATTCCCAAATTGTCTCTTTCTTCCAGTAGGACCCAGGTAGGATTCAGCAGTGTTTCCCCAGCCAGAACACACTTCAGTATCTGTTTGTCCTCAAGCATTCACCCCAAGAACTTTAATCCTAGTCCAAGCTAAAACTGGGTGAACAAGGTAGAAAGTCTCTGGCCTGTCTGCTGTAGGTGAAAAAATGACTTAAATTGTGAAAGCTACAGGGGCAGATATTTGGGTGTATGTGTCTGGGGGAGAATGTCTAAAGCTGAACTTCTGGACCATCAAGCTCAGCCTAGAAGCCAGCTACATACTGCAACTGGTACAGGCTGGTAGCAAATTTTGGTAACACCTGGATTAAACAGAAGTGGTACATCCTGAATCCTGCAATTAATGAAGAGACATGAGGCAGAGCCAGCAGTTACAAGGCTGATCATATGCATTGTGTTGCAGATTACTGAGACTGGGGAAAATGGCATCCTTGAACTCTGTAGAGAAGAGCTGGTGATAAAATGACTGGTTCCCAATAAAAAGTGGTCTCAATAAAAAGAAGGTGGCCTGCAAAAAGAAAGGTAGAGATCTTGGCTAGAGAAAAGGTCCTGAATGTGGAGGAAGATCCTAGAGACCTGGGGGCTGTGTGTAGGTGAATGCCCGGGGATGCCTAGCTGGTTGAATAGTGATGTTCCTGCTGAGATGTGAAGTTGAGACTTAGAGGACATAACACAGAAGTGACAGTAGGACTGAGTATGTGAAATAATTAAGAAAGAATTAAAAATTCTAATCTTGTTGGTTTTTAAGTAATGTTCAGTTTCCAGATCAATGGTGAGTTGTCATTTGCTCTGTCTCATCCATGACACTGTCTTATTTAAAGTAGTCTGAATTTCCAGGGCTAGCGATGATGTCAGATCTTGTGACTTTTGTGCATTTCTTTGCTATTGTAATACAAAAGACAAAAAAAGAACATTGTCATATAATTACTATTTTCCTCCAAAGATTTCTCAGCTGGTACAAAAGCACTCCAAAGCACACCTCTCAGTGGGAAAGGAACATTGACACTTTTAACCTTGAAAGTAGGCACCTGAACCAAAGTAATGCAGCATGAAAAGTAGACACTGGTCTGATTCAAAAAAATGCTGGTATTTTAAATATGTGTGCATAGGAAGGGCCTTTTTTGGATGCAATTTTAAAAATCTAATATGGAAACTCATCAATATTAAGGAGTCTGTAAACTGTTAAAATGTGTGCAAGTAAAATTGAATTATCAGGAATATAATTGACTTACAATGCAGTAAAATTGACTGGTGTATGGCTGAGTCATAGTAATATTTATTTTTCAAAGAAATTGCCCACATCTAACAGTGAATATTCTTGAGTGACTAAGCCCAAGTCCTTTTTGTGGTGTGAAGTGATGCACTGGAGATTTGCAATGACATCCTATGTCTTCCTGTGTTTTAAGCTCATTTAGATAATAAACACTAGCCTTGTATTAGCAATCTGCTTCTCTCCTCTCCTCTCCTCTGTCTCCACAACAAATTCTTGACAACTCTTTCTGAAGGTCACATATTTGCTTTAGGGGCATGTCAGGCTGTCCATGCAGATGTAGCTTTTTTTTCAATGTTTTCAACTAAGTCTTGTAAGAAGAGCTAAGAAAAGTCAGAGATCTCTAGTTCCTTGATTACAAAGAGACACCTTTTTTGGCAGCTCAATACCTTTCTCTGGGCAGGCATTTTCTTCTGACAGCATTCCAGTGATGCAATCATAAAGGCTGTAAACAATTATCTTCTCAGAGAGTTTCTGAAACTTACTAGTGAGGGCAGCAAGACAAAGTAGTGAGAACTCTGACTGTGATAGAACTCTTGGAAGGAAAAAGACCGTGTCACTACTTTGGCATGCAATTTCCATTTCACTTTCCATTTCACTTTTTACTGTTAGATCTTCACAGTCCTAGATTAGGAAAATAAAAAATGCTGCCTTTCTTATTTTTGGCATAGTAAAATTGTGGTCTTTTTATGTTTTGGACCATTTCTTTGCAGACTGGGCCCACTGTCTATTTACAAAGAATACTGTTGCAGCACCTTTCAGCCTGGTGAAAAAAAATACCATGGAAAGCCTCTGGTTTACTCTTTGACATCAGGCTTTCCAGTGGCCATTTGTTTCCTGACAATGCACAACACTTTCTTTTACAGGTGCTGCAAAATTCCACAATGTTTTACATCAAATCACATGCATGAAAGAGTAACACAGATTCTGGAAATCTGGGGGTAATCAACTCAAGTTTTTCAATTTTTTGTATCCCACCACTTCATTGGAAGCTCACTAAAATATTATTGCTGTTGTGTTTTGCCTTAGGACTTCAATAAAACTCAAGTCATATAAGAACAAAATACTGAACTGCAGAAGGGTGACACTGCTACCTTGACAAAGCGAACAGCGATCAGATCTATTGCAAGTGGTATTCTTGGAAGTAGGTAACAGATCTAGACTTAGTCTCTGTTTGGTACTAACTCTGAACTAGGCATGCTGCCAGGTGAAAAAGCTCCAATCACCGAGGAAGTGGCAGATTACTCTGTTGTAGACTGCTAGTGACTTTTCCACAATCATTGTACAGCAGAATCTGGTTTCTTGCATAGCAGCAGCTCTTTCAAGGTCACAGCTTCATAAGTCCTATCCATGTTTGCAGAACACCCACACTAAACACATCAGAAATCCAAGAGTAGGAAAAGGTGCTGAACACTACACTTTGGGTAAGCTCGATTTACATGAGCTGGCTCTGTAGTGACTTCTGCCTCTAATTTGTAGAGATTGCTGCAGCAAAAGAGGGAGCCAACGCTGACACAAGCACACACACACACACTTCAGAGCTGTGGCTCTTCCATCTGCTAACGGCTGTTGTTCAGATGTTCCCTGGCTAGGAAACACTCTCTTTTGCCATGCAAAAATTTCAAGTTGCTCTGGATGTTTGTGTCTGCCTTCCTAGTCATTGATGCGGGAGCTGATACAATGACAAAGCTATGGCAATTGGGACTAAAGAGGGAAATAACTTGCTCTATTAGCAGGAAAGCAAACGAAGTCTAACAAGCTACAAATGTGTGTTACGTGCCCTGAGCCCTAACATGTATTAGTAATCCATCTCTCACCCATGTTTCATGTAGTACTGCCATCACTATCTCTCCAGTTTTTGTCTCTCCTAAATTCCCCTCACCTCAGACTCCTCTTACAGTCCCTTGTCTTGTTCATACAGCATCCAAAAATCTACTTATGTCCCTTGCTTACAGCCTTTGGGCTTTCTGCTGAGCACAAATGAGCACAAATTAGCACACGGTATGAAGAGCTATGGGCACAGTCACTGGTTAATCAGCTGCTGTCAGAGAGAAATCTTATCTGAGTTTCCCCTGTTCCCTTTTTCCTGCACCCATCCAGTCACCGGTCAGATCTTCACATTGCAGAGATCGCTGCTCAGCCATCCCTCTTTGACACACACTTTATTTCCTTAAGATGTGCCAGTGAAAAATACAAACAACTTGCTCTTTCTGTCTCTCTCTAAGAAAAACAACCCACAAAGAAGAATGTGCACACTTAGTATTCTTATACACTGGACAGTGAGAACCTACAGAAGTGAGAACCTGGTGAAGGATAGGAGGTGTGTGCTGTTTCAAGTAAGAGAAGCACTACCAAAAATTTAAGCAAGAAAACTCAGATTCAGCTCTGTATTTCTTTCTAGCCAAGGCCAAAGTGTAATTTATGCCCAGATGTTTGTGATATAAAATGTGAGTGGGACTGCATTCCTGCTGCCACCCTGGATTCCAGGGGGCGATTGTGGCTCTGCTGCAGCAGCACCACCACTCTGCAGTGGGGGAGGTGTGGGGTGACATCCAAAACATTACTCATGTCCTCCTGTCTGCAGATAAGTGATGATGGCAGGCCCTGGCAGCTATCATCTGAGGAGGGAGTCACCATGCAAGTTCTCAGATTCTTAATTCTGACTTCTCCCTACCCAGCTTTCCAGGAGCTGCATATGTCATCTAAAAGGCCACAGATATCTCAGTTGTCATCAGCATTAACAATTCTGAGCAAATTTTGGTCCTCCAATATTCCTGTGGTCTACCTCAGCATGATGGGTGGCAATACAAACAAGTGTTGGATCGGTCATTGTAGGGAACCTGACACAGATGTGCAAAATGATCTAACAGCTCACTAGAGCTCTGCACAAATACATTCACTAATTTCAGGACAGGAGTAGTGTTAAGTGTGAAACTCAGCCAACAACTGTGAAGACCACATACTGGTTACAACCCTAGCCATCAGACCAGGCATGGGACAGCATAAAAAACTTCATTGCTGGGAGAGATCAGAAGCCCTACAGCTAGCATCAGGGAGGAGGAAAATGCAATTATGTGGATTCATATATATGATATTTCCCATGGAAATGTGTAGGAGTTTAGCCTTTTACCATAACCTAAATTTTAAGAAAAGCAACAACTTGTTTCCAGTTCAATAACAGAAGCATATGACATTTTATATTAGCCTGAGAAATAAGGGAGGACAAAGTATGATGTAATTCTTCTTTTTGATGCTCTATATTTCGCAAATTCATGATATTTAAGTGCTATATTAAGCCATTTGAAGAGATGCTTTCATCCAGAAGCAGGAAATAAATAAGAGTGTAAGAATATATTTGGAGAGTCATAAGGCCGCATCTTATCAAGACTCCTAACTAATAAATATAGCACAGCTATGATCAGATGTTTCTAAGCTGTCATATTTTGACGTACAGAAAATTAGAATAGACAAAATTCTCAGGTAAAGATTGATATGAATAACTGGATTTAATGACCTGGCTTCCTTAAACAGCAACAAACAGGTAGATAAGGTCTTGTTTCAACACATATTTTTATCCAAAGATTCTGAACCAGAAAGCTAGGCCACAAAGATCTGATTTTCTCCTCTTAATGCTAACAAAATGATGGCTGAAGCAGATTTTAGGTCCTTCATTATTTTTGAGCACTGGCTATGATCTCCTGAAAGACACTAAGGGAGACCAACCAATCTACACAAACCAGAAATCTGCCTGTAAGAAACTATAAACAGAAGCTATGGCGTAGGAGACGCGTGACATGAAGTTAGGGATGACTGGCAGGATGGGAATACAACTTCCAGCAGCACCTTAAATTTGAAACCTGTATCCTGATTTTTATTAAAGGTATGTNAGGAAAACAGACAGCTATTCTAGCAAGAAGGGGGGAAAATCAAAGAAATTTTTCAATGTTCCTTATTCTCCATTGCTCAATGGCATAAAATTACAAATCATAAAAAGTTGGTCTGTGCTATTGTATTTCCTGGTCATTCAGTTCACTACAATATAGAGAAACCTCATATTACCAGTCATTCCAGCTATCACAGAGACACCTCCCATTCTACACAGCTTCTCTGCTGTAACTCCATGAGTTATAGTCAAGAGTGCAACTACAGAAATCTAACTTTAGACCATTTGTTCTGAAGCTGTGCTGCTGCCAGCAGAAATTCACTGAAAGAAAGCTTAAAAGGACATGTTTCTCCTGATACTACATATTTTTGTAATTTTACCACTCATTGCCAAATGCAAGAGTTCAAGCTATTGTAGCTCTGAAAAGCTAATGGAGATGAGCCAATTTTTACCACTCAAATCCTGGCTTTATTTCCACATTCCTGTCCACCCACTTGTTCTGCATTGTTCCATAAAACCACCTCATGCCTGGGCTATTTATTTTCAAATGCATTATGTTACTCTCTAATTACAGTGAGAGAATAGATGGACTTGTTATTTCTATGTAAAATATGGTAATTGTAGCATCATTTAAATAATTTTGGAAAAATTATCAGCTCCGAATAAAGAACACAGTGAATGAAGAAGTAAAACACAGCCACGAAGTAGTCCTGACAACTCAGGAATGCGAGTCAGGTGTTTTGGAAAGTTTGAGGATTTGGGAAAATGGGTTTCTACACAGTACTGCCCTAACCACTCCCCCCCCCTCCAAAAAAACCTCAACTCCTCTAGGCAGATTGCGAATACAGCTGAATGAAATTTGTTTCTTTATATAGCTTGCAGCATACAAAACTTTACAAAGACAATCAAGAGTTGATGGAAGAGATGAGTCAGTGATTTAGAGAAGGAAAGAGGATTGTGCACACGTGGGGTAGCAGGCGTGACGCAGCAGTCCTTCCCTGTAGGACATGGTAGAAGTGCAAAACAAAGGAGACTTGGAGTTTGTAAGCAAGGGGACACACTTTAACAAGTTAAGCCAATTTATCTGATCGTGGTAAATCAACATGCGTTAAAGCCCCAAATGGCTGTCCTCATTTAGGATTAAAGTGGTCCTAATGTGACTAAAGTTGTCCTTAATCCTTGGGGATTTAGTCCTTCATGAAAGAGTGCTCTGAATTGATTCAAAGGCATTTTATAGAATAAAATCTCAATGTGCACATTTCTCCCTTTTCAAGTTATGTCAACTGACTTCATACTTCTCCTTGACTCATCATGATGTTGCTGATTTTCCCCATGAAACACAGCCTTAATTTGAAATGTGAACACTTAGAGTGACAGGACAGAACTAGTCTTGGGAAAATTGCAGCCAAGGACTGTCGTGGGAGTGGTGGAGGCTGAATTATATACACAGAGAGAACGGGTAAAACCAGGGCAAAACCACTAACCTTTATTTATGAGGTAAAAATTTCTAGGCAAAAGCCCAGAGGTAGCCACTCTAGGCCAACAGCACACAGGACACTGATCCCAGGGTAAACCACCTCTACCACCGAGGAATCACCTTGTGTTTTAGCTGCAGTAAACCAGCCAGGGCAGATCTGCCTTAGTTCAAGTAACTTTGTCATGTCCTTTAGGGTGGAAAGGAGGGAGTTAGGGTTTTCCCAAGGGATTTCATCGCTCAGGGTTAGTTATAAGAGAGTCGTGATGACACTTTGAGGGAGAAAGCAGTCCCTGCCGTACCCCATGGTACAAAACACACTGTGGTACTTAGAGATGAGGAGAACTACATTCCTCCTGATTTCCCCCCACAAATCCATCTCTGCAAAGTCTAAGAAGATAAACCCAGAGGAAGGCAGTACATACTGATCTCCAGGGCATATCCAGCTTTCAGTCCTCTGCATTCAGCTTCAAGATGGGATGTCAGCATCAAATGTGTCAGCTTGTACAGAGCAGCACTCCTCTACTGGACCTTGGCCATGGCTCAGGTTAATTTTACACAGCCCTAGCAGCTGTTCCAGGCAAGTGGCTTCTTATTAAATTTGACATAATTAAGGGAGGAAAATGTCAATCCAATCTCAGCTTCCGAGGACACTGGCAGAAAGGAGAATTTGGAGATTATTCCTGACACTTGCACACCTGGTTCACTCATGTTTTAAAATTTTCCATTGAAGAAAATACACAAGCATTTATTTTCCAGTGAGGAAAGCAAAAACTCTGACACTGATAGAAACCATATAGATTGCATCAGTCTCCATCTCTTTTGACATACTTACCGAATCTTGTAACTTGCATTTCCTGCAGCTTGGGATTGTCTATGGTCTACTTGTGCTATCAGTCACAGCAAAGGTTTTCTGCATTCTGCATGAGCTGAAGTGTGGGAAGACATTTTCATCTGAGTTTCATTCATGTCGAAGAATTAGGCCCCAGACTCTGCAGATCAGCTGTGCTCCTCAAATAGACATGCAAAAGTGTCCTATCAGTGCTCTTATGTAACCATATAATGATGTCTAAGTAAAAGATACCCGTCTGGCAAGTGCTGGGCAAACTTTGGAGGTAAAACAGGCCAGGTGAATGAGCGGGTCTAGCATAATCATATCTCTGAATGGCAGTAACAGTTAGAGTGCTGAGTTCAACAGTCCCAGTCTCCTCAGTCCTTAAGACAGATAGTGAGCCAATTCAGGCAAAACACTGAAGTACAGGTTTTTTACAGACAGAGGAACAAAACATTTGCTGGCAGTCCCAATGCACAGTGGGGCTCCTCAGCCACAAACTCCACATTATGAGGGATGCTCTGGATCTTGTCTGTTTTTCATGGGGTGGGATGTCACTAGGCCAATGTAATCATATGGGAATGGAAACTTCATCCCATCATGCTGTAGCCTCCTGGTGTGACAATCAGGCCCAAAGGGATGAGAAATATCAGGTAGGAGGCTACATATGTATTAATGTCTCTGTGTGTTAAGACACAAAAAGGAAAGAAGACTTGCTTTTCTATGTATCAAGGTGAATTTGTCTGGTCTAGCAGCAGTGAGACAGAAATCCTTACTGATGCACTTATCTGATCATCCCAGTGACTGAAGCATGTCTGAAAAGAGTCTCTGGAAAAGAAGAACTGACTAAGAGAGAGTCAATGATAAATCAGTGGTATTTGTGCATACACAAAATAATATAGACACAGCAGTGTGAAAATGCAAGAGATACAGATAAAGCTTGTGCTGCTGCAGCATTCCTTGCACCCTTGCAGCTAGGTTAAATCCACAGCTTGTGAAATCTGGTGAGCTGGCATTAGCATTCAACCTCTTTAAAGCACAGCTTTCTAATCCAGCTGTCATGGAGGTGTACAGTTCTACCTGCTCAAGGAGACAGAGAAAGGTGAAGAAGACAAACAAAAATGAGATGGGAGGAAGGAGAATGCAGACAGGACAGATTGTCAGAAGAAAAATGAGTTTCAGGCATGAGCTAAAGCCAGTGGACATAATGCTGTTTTCTATTAGTCTTTCTTAGCAGAACTAGGATGACAAAATCCCATCTCTCAGGAAAAAAAGAAATGAGAACGCTGTTATGTAACAGAGCACTTCAGCAAAAGGTAAAAGGTAGAGTCATGTTTGTAAAGCTGGACTCTGAGTGACAGCTTGGCACTTCTGGCACCAGTACTGAAGTGCAAACATAGCTAGAATGGCCTATTGCCTCTTTTATTTTTTTTTTTTTAACAGTAAGGTCTGATTTCAGGTTTACTGGAGGAATCACACTGATCTCTTGTTAATGCACTGTTTACCAAAGATGATCTCAAGACAGGTTTTGACAGCATATTCTTTACAGACTAAGTACTTTTCTTTTTTTGCCTTTAGATTTTTCTGACTTTTAAAAAAAGTTCACAGAGCAAGCAGAATTCGACCTTTGCTGCTTGATACACCTTGGAGTGTAGTCCACAAACGCAACACCAGCTCTGCCCTTTTCAAGGGCACTCTGCCCAAGGTGCAGCACAAAACTGCCCTAAGGAGGGCTGAATCTGGATCTGAATCTTGCAACAAACAGCTTCAAGAATAAATCACAACCATTTTTGTCTCATATTTTTGGTCATTCTTTAAGCAGCAAATGTCTGGAACACTTGCAGTAAGTCCTGCAGAGGATGTTGGTGAAGGTTAAGTAGAGCTACATGTATTTTGGACAATGAGTTTATGAGACATGGGGATGAAGACATTACTCTTTTTTTTTGAACTACCCATTATACCACTATGTCTAAAGATCAACCGCTGTTGTCTTGAGGAAGGTGATTTACCAAAAGATAAATCCAATGGCCAGTGATCAGCAAGTTATTGCTCAGTGTTAAATTAGATTTTCGAGTTTCTTTCTGCACTGCAAAACTTGCAATATCATAGTCATATGATGCCAAAAACCATTTCTCGTCCTTTGGCTAAGGGAAAGTGAGTGTTCCCCAGTAAAGAGATTCATTACTGAGTCCACTGACAGTACATCCAACATACAGGCCTTGTGCTGCTCAAATCATATCTCATGCATAGTTAAATACCAGTATTGCTCATTTAGCCTGTCATTTCCCTCTGGTTCTAACAAGCCAAGCACTAAAGCTGATTTACAGAACTGCACTCACTCAGTATGAAACTTGGCACAGTACTCCTTCTTTCTCAGGACAGTCAGAGCCTGGCATAACAACAGATTTCCAGCAATCAATCAGAAAGACGATATACTGTCCTACCACATCAGGCCTAGCTAAACCCGTGAGCTCCCTGAACACTTCGTGGAGGTGCAGCAGGTCCTCTGCTGACATTTTCCTAATGTAGCTTTTAGAAGAACAGAGTCTTGACTCAGCTTGATGACAAGAGAACAGAGCAAAATCAATAGCACTGTTCCTGGTGCTGGAGAAAACACTGGCTATAATGACTTCAGAGCCTCCCCAGGCATTCCCAGGGGCACTTGACACATGGTGCTGCTTCAGGACCTCACACAGCCAGTTCCCTTGGAAAGGGGGATCCTGCTCTGCTCAGGTTAGCGAAACAAACCAGTCAATACCCAGATTGATGTTCCCAGACAGCCTCTGCCTCTCCTCTCCTGGAGGAGTTTGGTTGTGGGCCAAAGATGCAAAGGTCTCTTGGCCTCGGTGTATCACCCATGACTGAACACGTCCTTTGGAAGGCCACAGGACACCATGCACGCATTGTTAAAAGGCAGGCTGAGCTGGTGAATCACCAGGGGAAGCGATCAGTGCTCTCCCCCTCTGAAACACTGCCTGTGTTTCCATGCCTGGACACAGTGCCTGCCTGTGAGGCTAAGTGCTAAATGAGTAGAGGCATCCAGGGTAGTTTCTCACCTAGAAGACTTGGCTCTGATGCGGTGCTCTCCTAATGCAGCTCTTCTCTCTTTGCTGCCAATGACAGCTCAGTAAGAATTAGCCTGAAAATCTGTATATTGTGCTGCACTGTACAGCACAGGTGCACCTACCCCTGAGAGTGAAAAGATGAGCAGGCCTAGAATGGAAGAGAATAGCAGAAGCCCCCATTTCTGCTGCCACTTGGGAGTACAGAAATGTTACTTCCTTAAGGAGCTTTTACTTGACTGCTCAATATCCTTTTAACCAGGCCTTTTCCTAAGCACACATTTAAGAAGAATTGAGGAAGCTGATCAGAAATAAAAATAGTCTAGTCAAAGACCCAGTAATGTTCCTGGCCTGTCAGGCACAAAAACCTCCTTAAAACTTCATTTCCAGTTGAAATTAAACCTGTGCTTCAGATGGTCCTAGACTTTTATTTATTATCAGAGGAGAGAAACTTTCTATGTATTTACATATAATCAACATTTTGGTTATTACTGAACTGTAGGCCAATATTATTAAAAGGAATACAAACAGAACTTGGGTAGTAATTTTCCCTACTCCATATTTCCAAAACAACTTTAATCAGAAGATTATTCCACAGGACTATCAATTTCAGCAATGAAAGATGCTTCCACAAATTGCTATTATTTTATCCATTTGCAAATGTCTTAGCTAAATGAGCTATTTAGTGCTACCAGTGCTATTCTGTGCTCTGAAATTCCTCCAGAGAAAGTGGAATCATGGGTGTTCTTTTTCTTGTGTATAAGAACAAATTAAAGAAATTAGAGGATTCATATCTTTATGGATAAATAATATACAAAACTCAAACCCATATGAAACAGAACATAGTTTGCCTAGGAATTTTGGTAAATATGGTTTCAACTGAATAATTTATAATTGTTTCAGTGTATATGTAGTCCTGTTATGTATGTTCTACTTACTAATGAAGTAGCTACATAATTAATAATATGAAGCTTCTCAGTAGCTTTCAGTTGTTACCTCTCAGTTACTGCACAGAATGAGACCATAGGCATATGAAAATGCTCAGCTGAAGAGCTGATCAGAGTGGAAATTAGACCCCATTCCCGCAGCTGCTGCCTGTGGAGGCACACTGATTCACTATTGCAATATTGCTTTTTGCTGTAAGATTACTTTTTTTGAATTTTTATGGACTTTCAGCTGTATGAATGCAAGATCAGGCAGCTTTTCAGAAGGAACTAAAAAGAGGATGGTGTGGGCTGTATTGAAAGACATAGAATCTAGGGAGGGAAGCAAGCTATTAGTCACGTACAGGGCAGAATGCTTGATGAGCCAAACACTCAATAAAACAGTCAATAACATCCTAGTCCTGCTCTGATTCTTACCTTCTTTTTCTCCACCACTGTCCTTTTATGTCTGGATAAAATTTCTGTAGTCTTCTTCATGTCTCACTCTTTTCATGGAAATTCTTTGATGCCTTTAAATTGCATTTGCTTTGTTGCTTCCTAAAGCCACCTGCTTGTCCTATGGCTGTCCTCCCTTCAGTGCTGTCTTCCAGGTAAATGTCATGAGGTCTGCCTCCCTAATTTGTGTGTGAGCACTTCACCAGCTTTCTTTTCCCTTGATTATCTCCAGTCTTTTGCTTTCTTCCCAAAGAGTGGGAGTCTTGGGGACCTCTCTACCACAAAGCCTCTTCACCATCTCCTCAGCCCCTTCCACATTTTCCTTACTCCTTTCTGCAACTCAATTTTCATTCTTTTATATATGTGCCCATGCCTTTCTCCATCTAGGTGCTGGATATAGAGCACACCAAAAACACATGCATGATTTGTTCTTTCCTCTCCACACATTTGCCAAATGAGAACTATGTAGTTGATTTTTCAGTGACTCGAGGAAACTTTGCTTATTTTGGTGACATTACAGCTGGGTGAGGAATGCCAAAGCTCCTGTGGCAGCCAGGACAGACACATGCATCCAGTGTCAGTAGGTGTCCAGAGGAAGTGGCTCCTTGTATTGCTCAGGCACTTCTTTAGTGCCACAGGGTGGACTGTAGTGACCATTTCCACAATACAGCTTTTGTGTACATACGGGTTGCTGTTTAAGGGCCATTTTTGTTGAAAACCTTAGTAGAAATTTAGATGTGAGCAAACAAATGAATATTCATATATGCACTTCCAGTCCCCACTGTTAACTGGCATAGTGCCCTCTGCCTCTATAACTTTCTGATTTCTTGTCCCCACTCTTCTCTCTATAATGTACCATAAAGCAGGCTTGATTTTACCTTGACTTTGCTTACTTTCCTTTTTTCTTCTCAAATTTCTTTAAACTTCATTTTTTATCCCCTTTAATATGACAGCTAAAGCGTCCAGCTCCATTACAGAAAAGGCTCGTGGCTCTGTTGAAATGTGGCGACAGCAAATGAGGCTTGCATGGCTTCTCTGCCTGGGAGAGAAGTTTCCTTTATTCCAGTTGCTTACAGGCCTGGGCAGAGCAAAGGCAGGTCCTGGTGGCTCTGCAGTAACTCAGCCATTGCAGCTGCTGAGAGGCTCTCCTGTTTTCCAGAAACTCCCTGGGTACTCTTAGGTATAGCAAGGTGCATTTGGTCTCTGCAGCCAGGCGGAACCAAATAGGAAATGGGAACAGCATGTCTGCCTTTCCTCTCCTTTCCCAGTCCCTGGGGTGCAGGAAAGGCTTGCATGATATGGTTATGTTCTCCTCCTGTCTGTAAAATGTCTTACCTGTACATCTTGCTGTCTGAAGAGGCCTATCTGGAAACAAATCATTGCTACAAGACTGGGAAGGGGCATCAAACCAGCTACCTCATGTACTTCCCTGCAGGATCTCAGTTCAGATTCCTGTCCACTCCAGATTCATGGACTTTCTGTCTCTGCCTTCTCTGCTTTGAAGACCACACTCTACCTGCATCTAAATATTCTCTATTTTGCCCATTATAGGCCAATTCTTTTCCCCTTCCCCCCACTTTTACACCAGTCTACATTTACATTGTGCCTAACATTTATGCCTCACTTGTGTCACTATAAAAAGAAGAGAATCAAGCCTTACATGTGTAAACGAGAAATCCTCAGAGACACAATAATATTTCTACCCACTTTGATTTTCTTTTCTTGTAAGTAAAAGATAGGTTAGAGAGCCTAATTAAAATTGATCTTGATTTTCTGAAACATTGAATGATACTGTCTTAAATCAAAATTATAGCAGCTTATTCTTTTAAAAATTATAAGATTGAAGAGAAAAAAAAATAACTGTCAAAACAGCTAAGAAATATTATCAATATTGGTTTGCTGGCTCAGGAAACAACACCAGTCTTTGAATTGCAGAGTGGTATATTCTTATTCAGACAGGTGGCTTGTAGCAATCCAAGAAATCTATCCTACTGTTCCCAGAAGGAAAATGTCACAAAAGCTAAACCTCAGCATGGCAGTGGCAGCAGCCTAGGAGAGGACTCACTGCAGGCAACATAGAAACAAGAGATAATTAAGAAATCCTGCCAGGGCTGAAGGAAGGACTGATAGACATTATATAGGTTTCAGGTATAGAGGTGAAGATGGAGGAGAAGCAGAAGGAAAAAATAAAACCCTCCCCAGCTCCAAAATGGAGTCAACCTTAAGCAAAATTTTAAGTCACAAAGTAGCAAAATGTAGAGTATGTTTCTTTTTCTGCAGTGACACAAAAAACCCAAATCCCCCCACCCAACCAACCAACCACCCACAAAAAACCAAACCGAAACTCCCCCCTCCCTTCCCAAAAACTATATTTTAGAAAGATACTGGGCAGCATAACTAGCTAGGAGGCATGTCTGTGGCTTTACCTATGTGTGAACATTAGTATACACTAAATACACTCTAGAAAATGTCTTTTTAGAATGAAGAAAATTAGTGCAGAAACAATTCTTTATACTAAGAAACACTGCTGTAATTTTAAATGCTTTTAGACCTGCTGCCCTGAACCAGCTGTCAATGCATGTTAGTTGAAATATTCAAGAAGCTGTAGTCATTCACTGAAGTATTTGCCAAAGTAGAACTTGCCTTCCCGTAAATGATAACTTTTAATGCTTCTAATGAAGTCATGTTCTGCTAATGCATTTGATATTTTTCTTGGAGTGAGAACTACAGCTTTCTGGATTTCAGTCTGTAGCTGTGGTGCCATCCTTTTGGATTTTTATAGCTACTTCTAAGTTGCAGAGTAGCCATTAAACTCAACTGCAATGACAGTTTTGGAAAGATAGCAATACTGTATGCTGGAGATAATTCACAGAGCCTTTATTACTTGAGTGCTTAGAAACAGAGAAGGACTCTAATGCCTAAATCCCACAAAAGCTGATTATTTTCCTCCTGAGCTTCAGATACAAATCAAGAAAATGCATCTGAATAGGAGGAAAGGAGCTGCAAAAACAGGATTGCTGAAAACATTGTCCTGGACTATGTGTCTTTATGTTTGCATCCTGTTTATGGGTTCTGAATTACTAGGATCATTACTTTAAAAAAAAGTAAAATCCCTCAGTGCATCAAATCTGATGCACTGATGTAATCATTATTGAAATAATTTATATGCTTCAGACTTTAAATTTCTTATCTGTAAACTGATGCAGCAAGGGACTACACTACACTACACACACACACACACACACACACACACACACACATATATGTATATTTGAGATAGTAATTAATGAGGAAACAGCAGAACAAAATTAAGATAAGACTTCATTCAAGGAGAATGGAGAAATGACAACTTTTTCAGAATGAGCTGGGCTGGGGGTGGTGGAAAGCTCAGCATCCATTCATGGTAGACAAGCTCATCCTGAATGGACTATTTAATGCTGGATAAATGAAGGATGAAGAGTTGATCCTTCTAGGGATATAAAGGACATAAATCCAGGATTTCACATATAGGAAGTCTTTTTAACCAAACTTTTTGCTCCAGTCATTAAACTAGCTTTTCTTGCTGTATGAGATTCAATGCAGAAGCAGCAAAACATTCACTTCTGTATAATTATTGGGCTGCCTCCCCTGTGTCTTCCATAACATGGAATTCAAGCAAGGAATATAAATGTTGGCCTCTAAGCCTTTCTGAGCCAGACTTTGAAGCTACAGAGAAACAATTCAGGAAAGGACACAGAATCACAGAAGCAATCCTGAAAGACAAAAGCCCAAACCTATAAATATATATATGTATGTATGTGT
>WBMY01011142.1:353926-365756 GCA_013397315.1 Donacobius atricapilla
ATGTATGTATGTATGTATATATATATATAAATGTATATATATATGCACACACGCACACCAGCCTTGCAAGCCCCTATTGAGATGCCTTAATAAATGTTGTATACACGTGAAATTCCCCCAGATGAGGTTTTCATTTTGGTTATGGTTGCAGGGAAATAGAACGAAGGCAAATATGGAGAGTAAATCCTATTCAATAACGTTTGGGTGTAGGAGCCAAACTTTAGGCAGATATGAGACACATGTCCACACCGATATAAAATCAACACCTGCAATGTTTTAAGACCCTGGGTTCCCTGAGACTGACAAGAATTAAACAGTCAAGTTCACACCTCTGTCATGCTTCATACATGCTATGTAGACTTCCTGGCACTTGCATTTTCTGGGGTTAGTTATGTATTGGGAGGTTCATGGTCTCATATATGCATTAAAGCATAAGAAAAAAGCCCCAGCATTTCTGAACTCACCAAAGTCTATTAAATACCTAGAAAATGCTTATAGCGCTATGTAATTCCTACAAAGCTTGCAAAACAGAAAAACTCCACCAACCTGCAAAATTTAGACAAATGCATATTTTCCCACAGCTAGAAACTTCAAGGCATATAATTTTACAATTGTAAGTGCATACCATTCCTGAGAGTAGTGAAAACTCTTTATAAAACAAAACCCCTGCACCACTTAAAACTTCTAAAGAAACAGAGAAGGTCACCACACCGTACAAACTCAGACTGGTTCTACCTACATTTACTGGAAAAGATGGACTTAGGTAACAAAATAACAGGCCTTGCTTTCAGAGGTGGCTTCACGAAGAGGGAGAAGGTCTCCTCCTCTGGACTGGAAAGAAACTGTAGGCATGAACAAGTCACAGGACAAAAAGAAAGTCGCACCCATAGGGATTACATCCACAGCTATGGGAAAGAGCTCTGTACAGCAGTCAGAGCTCATGAACCCCTCTTTCCTCTTCCACCCTCCATGTTTGTGAGAGAGAGACAAGGCCCTCAATTAAATAAAAATAAAAGAAATATGAACAAGTTACTGTGTTTATGCAGAATGTCTCTTAAAAATAGCTTAAACCAAGCATTTGCTGGCTGAATGTTTTAGCAATCACTACAACCATATATTTGATTCTCTGGAAAAATGCAGCTGTAATAGCTGTAGACAGCAAAAGAAAACAGGATGGGTCATCAGAGGATCAAACATTTCAGAATTCCATTAATATTTGCTTGTTCTTATATGAAATTCCAAGTTAAAGATTCTCATTGCGCTACTATAAAGCTTCTGTTTAGACTTAAGCACCTGTGATACTGAAAGTTAAGAAATCTACCTCTGAAACCTTTTAATGTGGAGTGCTGTCATAAAAATGTACACTTGATATTTACTATGCCTTTCAGTGAAGTTACAAACTCTTATATTACATTAGGTGCATAAATAAAAAGAAATTGAGCACATGATGTGCACCAATAAAGTGAATATCTGCAGTCGAAGTAGTAAGAAATACTTACCCAATAATTTCCCTGTATTTTAAGTCCCTCAGGGTCTAATTCAAGCAGATAGACAAATAGGAAAATAAAAGGAAAGCCCTCATGTTTATGGTATTACATTCTTCTCCCATGAGGAAGGGACTGGATGGGCCTTTCAGAGACATACTGAATTAAAACCTATTAGTAGTTCTTGCAAAACAAATGAACAAGCAAACAACAAACAAACAAACAAGCCACCCAGGAAAAAAAATCAAATGCTTCAAAAACACTCCCTGAATCTTAGAAGACCTTACAGAAAATGAGGATCCCAACCCTTTCAGTTAAGCAGATGAGTGACTGGATTGCTCCAAAGGCCTGGAGAAATCTAAAGATTTCTGTTCTTGGTGATCCTAAGATCCTGTCCTGTTCTTTAAAGTAAGAACAAAAATCTGTAACCCTAAGGTAAGAAAGAAAGGATGTTAGGAAATTTTAACACAGTAGAAAGAAAATTCTCCACACCTGGAAGGTCAGTGGAGACTGTTCCCCTTTCTGAAGAGGTAATCGGCAGTGGGAAGGTCAAGATTTAAGATAAATCCGTGTGGAAAAACATCTCTTGGCACACCACCCCAAACTGCAAACTCTCTCAGACTGAACCCCTATACCACAGTGCAGAAACTGACAACAGTTTCTCTCTCTCCCTCCATCCTCCCTTTTTTAGCCGCAGTTGCAGTGGGCATGAGGTCCAGAATGACTTTCTAGAGCTACGGCAAAAACACTCCAGCTTCCAGACACCAAACTGTGGTGGGTGCACAGCTTGGGACAGTGCTGTCCTTGGGTCATGGTTTGAAGCCCTCCGAGGTGATTATCCCAGCTCACTTAGGCAGCAGGAGAAGCCTTCATGGTGACCTTTCCCTCTCCTGCTTTACTGGGGATAGCACCAGTTGTATACATGGCATTGATTTGATTGTATGAGAAAAGTAAAACTAACTGCTTTAGCAAAGGAATAGTTTTCTTGAAATCTTGAGATGATAAAAAAGGTTATTGGAAACCATTTTCTGAGAGAAAAGGATCAGTCAGAGCATCAGCCTGCACTACCTAGAAACTGAAAACTGGTGTTAAAGAGACAGACAGGCAAAGAGCCAGACAGATGGCACCGTAGTAGATGTGGATTCACTGGGCTTTTAATCTTCACTTTGGGAGACTTTCATGATGACTTGACTTTCAACTGCATTCTGGATTGGCATGGAGCAGCTCAGAAAACTAGCATACTTGCATTTAAAATAAAATATATCGGCAATGTAAATGCAATTTAAGCCAAGCTCCCCACCAATATTTTTTATATATTCTGGCTAAGGAACAAAGGCTCTTTTTCATGCTGACTGTAGAGAGTTCGACTACTCTCTCCTGTGCTAGAGCCCTTCTTGTCACCCTTTTATCTACAGAATGTTCATTGCATCTACTAAAGATTACTGACCTGTACTTTTCAGGTAAGATCTGGAGCTGGAGTGAAATTTAAAGCTATGCCATCAGCTGCAGTGTAACTCAAGCATGTTGTCTAAGTGGGGACATTAGGCTTTGGCATTTCTGAAGAATCAGAGCTTACAGCCCGCAAAACATCATTTGATATGTGCGCTGAGTAAACATCACACCATTTCTCAGCTGGCTGATTTGCTAACGTGGGACATATATCAGTAAAACCAGCGCAAGTGAAGTGCAGACTGCTGGAGCCAGGTAGCCTCAATTGGATGACTTCTATTAGTTGAAGCAAAATTAAATGCATCCAACCAAAGAGATACTCACTGAACACCCACTGCCTCTAAACCTTTAACTGAAGATACACAAGTTTGGTTTTTGTTGCTTCTGGGTTTTCCACTGCTTTTCCCTTCATTCTGCAGTAGGTGAAATCACAGATGGATTCTTTGTCCCTGTTGAACCTATGTCACCCTGTACTAACCTTGTTTAATTTCCAGTTTGCTTCCCCTTTCTTTGCTTCATTTGTGTCATCTTGATTTCTATCCTATGATCCAGCTCATCTGTAGAAGACTACCCTATGTTTTTGATAGATTTTCTGATGTAGAAGTATCTTTCATCTGTAAAGCTCTGCCTTTGATTGCATCTCTCTTTGGGGAGTTTTTTCTGGTGTGTCACTGGATGCTGGTACAGAGAGAGATGTCATCTTTCTGAGAATTCAGAGCGAGAGTAAACATATATGAGCTAAATTTTTAATGTCTGATCAGACTGTTCCTGGTAGAGTTAGGCATTGCAAAACAAGCTTAACTTGTAACATACACATTGATGATGAACTGACAGGACAAAAGGCAACATGCATGGTCTTTTGAAGAGTTGCAAAGGCTTCATGATCAGGCATGTGCCAGAATATCCATACTGATACTTAAATTAACACTGATATCCTCATAAGAAATATCCCTACTAAGTAAAATTCTAACTAAATGTTTCAAATCTTAGTTTTCATAGGATCTTATATAGTATCAATGCTAGTATTTAGATACACATATATTGTAAAACATCATGGTTTTCAGGGTAATTTGAGACTACCACCAAGCACCATCCATAAAGCAGCATTAAAACCAGATTTAAAAGTGCATTTTTGCTAACAAAAGTCACAATGTTTCTGCTTAACTGCTACTGGAGAAACTGTATTACCTGTATATCCATTTCAAGCTTAATACTTCAACTGATGACATCAAAGTCAGCTCCACATTAGGAAGAAATCCATTAGGAAGAAATCCAGAACATGCATTAGAGATTGCCACCTTTGATTTAAGATTCTTTTGAGCAGTCAGAAACATTTTGCTTTCTAGCTGAATCTTCTACCATTTGAATAGGCTGAAATTTAATACAGACTATTTCAAACTTGAGCACGCCTGATGAAATACAAAACATTAATCGGTTTAAGACTTCAGAATACCACAGATTTATTACAGACATATCATTGTATTCAGGCGGATAATCATCGCCAGTGGTTTTTGCTGAGCACTTGCATTAAAACTGCTTTGTGTACAAATGAAATTCATCTTTCAAACGGAGGTTTTTCCAAAAGTACCTTAAAGAGCGTGTTACAACTCTTCTGCAGCTTCTTTGTACTTTGGCTCCCTCTCCTGTTCATTGAATGCAAGCAAGAAATTGATCAAGTCCTGCCAGTTAAAAACATTTCTCAGCATTTCCATCATTGTTTTTTGGAAGCATGTTTCTGAGGATCACAAGAAAATACCTTCTTAGGTATCCAGTTGAAACTGATTTTAAAGAAAAAAAAAAAAATGAAACTATGTAGGATTCTTCAAGTCTTTACCTTTAGAGTACAGCCCACATTAGAGATGTACATTTTAGAGTTCACCGTAGAGTAAAGAGATGTCTAAGTAAAGACGACATTTGAATAGTAAAGTATAAGAAGGTGCATTCAGTTCAGACATGAGAAGTATAAATTGTAACAGTAACATGAAGAAGAGGAAGACCAGATGGGCAAGCTAACCAGTGACAATTTGTACATGAGAATTAGAATTAAAATTATTCACTATGGCAGAAATTTGTGGAATTGAAAATGTGGCACCTTTCCTGTAAAAATACCACTGGAAGGAATACAGATCTAATATCTAATATTCAAAGAAATGAATGTCCCTCTACTTGGCACTGGTGAAGCTGCACCACAAGTTTTGCATCCAGTTCTGGGCCCCTCACTACAAGGAAAAACATTGAGGCGTTGGAGTGAGTCCAGAGAAGAGCAACAAAGCTGGTGAAGGGTCTGGATAACAAGTCCTACAAGGAAATCAAAGGGAGCTGGGGTTGGCAATGTTCAGACTGGAGAAAGGAAGGCTCAGGGGAGACCTTATCACTCTCTACAAATGCCTGAAAGGAGGTTGTGGCCAAGTGAGGGTCAGCCTCTTCTCCCAGGCAACCAGTGACAGGAGGACACAGCCTTAAGCTGTTCCAGGGGAAGTTCAAGTTGGACATCAGGAAGAATTTCTTCAAGGAAAGGGTTGTTTAGCATTGGAATGGACTGCCCAGGGAGGTGGTAGTCACAATTCCTGGAAGTGTTCAGGAACAACTGGACATTGTTTGCACTTAGTGCTGTGGTCCAACTGACAAGGTGGTGGTCGGTCACAGGTTCGACTTGATGATCTTGGAGGCCTTTTTCAATTGAAATGATTCAGTGATTCTGTGATCAATAGCAAATAAATTGACTGAATAACTGAAAATAAAATGACAGTCTTATAGGAAAGATGGCAAGGTATGGGGAAGTCTGATTTCCTTTCCTCTCTGTTCTCCAAACAAAAAATCAACAGTAGAAGTAGAAATATGAGACATACTTCCAGGAAAATGCTGTTTGCAGTCAATGTAGAAACATTCCTGTAACAAAATCTGGGTAAGAGCACCAGATTATTGTAGCTACTGGTGACACATAGATGACAACCATGATATTTTTAAAATGCAGTGTATGTGCATCTTTCTTATCTGGAAGAACTATACATCAGGGAATGCTCATATAATCATGCTGTATCTCATACTAAAAAAGAACCCTGAAGGTATAGTTCAGGTAAAAGCAACATAAAACGACCTGCTTTGGTTAGCTCTTAAAAACTTAGAATTAAAGAACACCAATAAAAGGCAATGTCCCATATCCTAAGAACACCTTATAAAGAAATTGTCACCAGACACTCACATCTAAATGGGGCCATCAGAAGTCAATTTCTGTGAATTATTGTAAGGGTGAGAATACAGCTTGGTATTTCTGCTAACAGCTTTTCATTTGAGTGCTTATGACCGGAAGATTAGCAGTAGCAGGGTAAGACAGGGACAGCATAGACTTACACACAAAAAATATTCCTTAACACATAGAGGAAAGGGAAGATGGATCTGGAGAGTGGGTGATTCTGAAAGAAAAAAGCAGCAGCTCACATTGCATAAGCAAGCTGCATTGAACAGCTTTAATGAGATGTAAAACCAGCAGAGTAATGACTTCTGATCTCCACTGACAGGTTTATTTTTATCCAAGGCTGTTTAAAATTAAAATGCATAAATAACCTGGAGAGAATACACCTCCCCTGCTCCCAGGTATGTGTTTTGAACACTGTGCTATAGTTAGTTCCTCTTTTGCTAATTTTCTTTTTGGCTTTCCTTTTGCATAATGACAGCTTCAACGGAGGATAGAGCATCTTCTTCCCAACACACAGGTTTAGTTTGTTGGTTATTGCAGTCTTCCAGAAACTGAGGATGTGAACCTGAATGGTGTTACAGAAGCAAACATCACCCACTTCTTTTACTTCCTGTGACACTGACCTCTAAGCAAAGAGCAATCATTCAAAAGGTTAGCTTGGGGTCAACATTTCTGAGTCTGAATTTTAGCTTGCTAACTATTGCTAGCTCCTTTTCCAAGGGAAAGCTGTCAACAGTTTTTCCCTTTTCAAAACATCTCTCTCCATTTCTCAAACCAGGTTAAGTAAACAGTGTTCCCTTTCCCCTAACAACTGTCCCCAGGTGTTGTTTCCTATTACTTAACCAATGGAGAGAAGTGTCAGGCTGATGGACCAATAATATACCTTTTTTAGCACAGCTTGTTATAAAAGAAACTGTTGGAATTGTAAAAAACGCCTTCTTTCTCTTCTGACAACTATACGGAGTCCTACCATGACAGGTGACCACCGTATTTTCTGTATTTCAGATCCCAAGAACAGTCCTGGAAAAAAGCATGCAAGTACTCACATGCAAGCTCTAAACCTGAGCAGTTACAACTACCTGGAGTCCTGACTCAGCAATTGCAACACTGGGAAGGGACAAGATTTCATACTCTTTTCCAGGGTTAATATGTCCTACTGCTAGTTCTGGGCTGCTCACCTCCCAGAATAACCTGGTTTTCAGCACATCAGTTCGAAATGGTTCAACTCATCCTGTAGGTAATGAAACATTATGTTGCCTTTACCCTGGATGAGATTTTAGGATCTATTTTGGATGAAGGCAAATGACAAGGCTTACTATAAACGCGTGCATTTCAATGGCCTTTGATATAGGTGAGAGACTAGGATATCTAATCATTACCTATTAGCTGGTTTTGCTCTCCCTTGTGAAAAGGAGGATAGAGTATCACATTTCTTTTAGAAACTGATGTTGTATTTTATACCAAAAAAGGGAAAGTATTACATAATCCCATTCAAGACTAAATCTATCAAAATTAACATCTTTATCTGAAACAATAATTTACAATTGTACAGGCAGCACCAAATAGAACTTTTCCAAGCTGGTTATAGAGTAGTTACACTTGAATTGTTAAGACTCTAAATAAACAGGAGAGCTTCTGTATCACTAAATGTCAATTGGATGTACAACTGATAAGTTTTGTAGCTTTGTTAAGTATCCTACTTATTTGGAAGTCATACTATGACTGCTTGTGTGCATCTGGATTTCACCTTTCATCCAGTCATTAACGATCTTCATTCATTTGCATAATGACACATGAAAATATCACAAGATCAGTTTCAAAGGCATGCCCCATCAAAGCTGTGAACCAGTAGCCAAGCACAATTTTTACAGGATGGTGCAACGTTTGGCAGTGGTGCTTTGATTCCCTATTTGGGAACTGTAAAGGAACTACTGAAATACCAAGTGTCTAGACTAGTATCACTGTGAGAATGAAAACCACTAAACTTGGTGCTCACAAAACAAAGGCAAACCACACCCCCCTACTCTGTAATATACACTAGGAAACGAAGCACTAAAGCCTGATTATGTAACTGCTCATGATGCCTCCTTCCCACCCTGTAAAGAACCCACTCAAGCCCTTGCATGAACACTTACCTTAGTGATTATCTAACCTCCTTCCCTTTCAATATTCTTTGCTTATCCGTTTCTAAAAACACCACAGTACTGTGTTTCTCCAGTGGCAAACGGCTGACTAGTTACCTACTACGAAACTTTTAAGCCATTGCTGTTCTCGGTCTGTATACACAGAAAGCTGAAAGTTTAAAGGTCTGAATGGTCTTTTCCCTAACATGTTATCAAGAATGCATTCTGAGTCTAGAATTAAATTTTATCAGTCTTCAGTGTTATGCAGAAGTAACATCTGTCTTTGCACAGACAGATAGAAGAGCTAAGCTGAATTGTGTCCCCTGCTTACTCAGGGCAAAGTTAGGCCTCCTCCTGAAGTTTTTCTGATGATGGGTAATTTACTTGTTGAAAATTGTAATCTGTGAACAACTACCATACATTACTGAAAAATCCCCCTCTCTGATTGATCTAGGGAAGAAACAAGTTGTAAAGAAGAGGAGCTTGGAGACCAGTCTTTCATAAAGGTGAAACAGAACAAAGTGCACAACTCTCTCTCTTCACCATCATCACCTCAGAAGCCTGCAGAGCTGCATACAGTTATATTCTGCATCTACAACTGTTCTGTCAGGATTTTCACATGGAAAAAACTCAGTTTTGCATAGCCATAAAAGTGCTATGACAAACATCAGTTATGAAAATTGGAACAGTAAAAAACTATAATTTGAAGCTTTCTCTTAACAAGATTTTAGTAAAAAGACTGCTGTTGGTTACTACTGTATCCATAATTGCAAGAAATGCTGTTTGCAGGTTAGTCTGGAAAGAAAAAATAATCACAACACATATAGTAGCAATCACTGAGACCACTGTTAGTAATCTTTTCATTCATTTACTCTGAGTATAGCCCTCTGCAATACGTACACTACTTCATACAAATCAAATGCAGCCCATCCTATAGCACAGTTACAGCTTCTGAGTTACCTTGAATTTTCTCCCATTTCACTCTGGAAGCACAGCAGAAAATGCTGTTAAAACAGCACATCCCTGAAAGAGCTTTACTGGCTCTGGTCCACAATACTAACTGCCACATTTATACTTCCCCCACTAACTCAATTAGAATTTACCTTTTTCCATGGGGAGCTTTTTTATCTCGTTTCCTAATGACGTAAATCTGGGCACCCAACTTTGCTCTGCATACCCACTGTTTTTTACCTAATTTCATACACATACAGCAAGCAAGACTTTTAAGGTTTTTTTAATTTACAGTATTGATTGCTTCAACTTATGCCTCACTGTTGGTACACAGTAAATACATTCTTCTGAACAACTTAGTATGAAAAAAACGCAGTTAAAACATTAAAAACACTGCTTTACAATGTGCAAAACAGAACCTTCAGAAGAAATGATGGTGGCTACAGCCAGGCACAGAGGAAGACTGCTTGGCTTTGTCTTTTAGTCTACCAGCACATTCACTGCTGCACTCCATCATCTGAAACTGCCTGTAACATTGGATTCTATGTGAATGTTTCTGCTGAATTAAGAAATTAAATAACTCTCAGCTTGGCTGTTAGCACTCGTATCCCCAGAACCAGGTGTTTTTCTCCTATACTAAGAATGGCTGTTATCAGATTTACTGAGCAAAGGGCATCAACAACAGGTCAGAACTGGAGATGTTTCTGAAGGGGAGTTATACTCCATAGGTGCATGCAGCTGTCAAAGTCTGGATGAATTAGGTAACATGCTTTCTCTAGCTAAAAGACAAGTGGCTGGGCACAACTGCCAGCTCACAAGGAGTACTGAAATCAGATGAAATGCGTTTTTATCACAACCTTTAGACAGATTAATACATACTGCAACACCTAGCACTGATTAAATTTAGAAAAAATACTATATTGGGATTGGGGTTTTTTTAATAGCCTTTGTTGTTAATGTAAGAGAAGATGTATGGCAGAATCTGCCATAAAACCACCCTGCTTTTTGATGTTAAAGAGCTGAGCTGTCAAAGCTATTATGCTGCTAACAATTACTCATTTGATTATTTACATATTTCTTTTAAACAATGAAGAGGCAGGAAATGTTTATTTTTCTTTTTAATTTTTATGATCAAGGATGACTGAATCCAATTACATAGTCTTTGTTAAGTTAATGGCTGCCAAACAAGTGTGTACTCCAGTGACCCACCGTGAGATGGGTGAGAAAGATTTTAAGGTTAGACCTAGTACATGTAAAAATAGAAAGTTTAAAAACCAATCTCATCACAGACATTTCCTTTGCCATCTCCTTTGTGAAATAAATAAGGCAGCAGATCACTTTTACTTTGCAGTGGCAACCTTGAGGTATGCTATTAAGTCTGCTCTTTCGCCCTTCTTCTTAATACCAGCAAAAATCATCTTTGTTCCAGGAATATACTTCTTTGGATTTTCCAAATACTCCATCAGAGTATCCTCACCCCAGGTGATACCTAAAGGAAGGTAAAAAAAAAACAAAAAAAAAAAACAGTTAATAAATTCAAAGAGTAAACATTTATATTCTTGTCCTCTGCTCAATTTTTGGCAGATTTCGAAAACTGTCACCAAGAACTGAGTATTTTTGTCCCCTAAGGGCAGCTTTAAGTTTACCTTTGTTCTTATTAGCATCCGTGTAAGAGAAACCCTCAGCTTGACCAGTCTTGCGTCCAAATAGGCCGTGCAAGTTGGGTCCAGTCTTATGCTTGCCTCCCTTTTCAACCGTGTGGCACTGGGAGCATTTCTGGACAAAGATCTTCTTGCCTTTCTCAACGTCTCCCATTGTCAGTACTAGACCAAGAACACACACAGAGGTCAGTATCACAACCTCAAGGTCACCGACTGAGCCGAAACTTTAAAAAGCATCCCACTCATTTACAAAACCAACACATGCAGCACATGAACCTGGCAATTCTCCAGCACTGTCTGTCCACAAACTACAACTCCTGGGCTTAAGAGTTAGTGTGGAATCATGAGACTACCTAAAAGGTATCAAGGTGATAAACATACTTGAAGGACGGGAAAAACCTACCCTCGGACAAACAAATTGCCCCNCAGGGCCCAGCCGGGCAGCCCGGCCGCCCACCCTCACCTGCCTGCCCGGCTGCCCCGCTGCGCCCTCAGACACGGTGACCGCGCTCCGACACGGGCCGCTCCGTCTGTACCCAAGGACACGCTGTACTCCGCCCTATGTANGACAAACAAATTGCCCGCAGCATTTAAAGGATACGGCGACAATTTCTGAGGAACAAATTGGACGTAACTCGTACAGCTGTAACAGTAATTTCCTAGTCGTGAATGAACTCGTGTAAGAGCACAGGACACTTGAGAAGCTTTTCCTCGGCAGCTGAAAGATCATCAGCCACGCAGTCGGGCAGGGCCGGAGGGCAGAAGGCACCCCGCTGTCACCATGACCCGGGATGACCCCGGGGTCCCGCCGGCGTGAGGAGGCGGCAGCGCCCAAGGGCGCCCGCACCGCCCGGCTCCGGCTCTACCCGCGCCCAGCCTGGCCTTGAGCTTCTCCTCAGCCCCCGCCCGCGGTGGGGCCGCCCGGCCCCACGGTGACCTTCCGCTGCCCCCCGGCCGCCGCCTCAG
>WBMY01011142.1:365824-386996 GCA_013397315.1 Donacobius atricapilla
GTTGCGACTGGCGGGCCCCCGTACTTCCTTCCTTCCGTCCCCGCTGCCTTCCAATCCCGGCGCAGTGACGTCAGACGTCACTCCGGTGCGGAGGGGGCGCGCAGCAGCGGCACGCGGGGGTTGCGGGCGCATGCGCACAGCGCAAGTGGAAGAAAGGGTCGCGCGGAGCCCTAAGCACGTGGCCGAGGCGGTGGGCGGGGCCTGGGCAGTGACGCGGGACAGCCGCGCGCGAGCCGCGGGGCGTGGCGGGGGCAGTTTATGGCGGTCCGGCCCTGAGGGCGGAGGGGAGGGTGCAGTCATGGAATTATAGCGTCAGTGAGGGCGGGAAACACCTCCGAACGTCGAGTCCATTCTATGGAATGAACACTACCATGGCACTAAGTGCCATGTCCAGTCTTAAACACCTTCAAGCACAGCGACTCCACCACCTCCCTCTGCAGCCCGTTCTAATGTCTAATCACCCTTTCTGTGCAGAAATTCATCCTGATGGCCAACCTGAACCTCCCCTGGTGCAGTTTAAGACTGTGTCCTCCAGTCGCTAGTTGCCTGGGAGAAGAGGCTGACCCTCATTGGCTACAGCCTCCTTTCGGGGAGTTGTAGAGAGTGATGTGGTGTCCCCTGAGCCTCCTTTTCTCCAGGATAAACAACCTCAGCTCCTTTAGCTTTTCCTCACGGGGCATGTGCTCCAGACCCTTCACCAGCTTGTCCATGAGTTTTCAAAGCTTCTCCAAAGGAGCCAAGGGAGTAAGGATGTCTAAGTGTTGCAGTAGCCAAAGTGAGGGGAAGTCCCTCTGGAGAAGGTGGCCAGGGCCGCCTGCCAGCATGGCCCCACAGAGGCCTGGAGGCGGGGGTGGGTGTGTGGCTGCATCCTCCCTCTGCATGGGATGCCAAAGCCACAGTGCTCTGACAAAGATGAGCAGGTTATGGAAGGGACTGCCCCATGAAGAGATGAAAGTGTCCCAAATGATAGCCCAGCAGTGTGGTAGTGCTCAAAGAGGACATGTCAATATTTACACATGGTGGCCATCCAAGCAGAATTTAAACCGTGAGTTCTAGACATGACTGCCATCTCATTCTCCTTGGCAAGGGGGAGGAAGAGCTGTTGGAAAAGCCCAGAGTCATAATGTTCAGCGTTCACAAGAGTTGGACTGTTTGCTTTAACTATAGACATTAAAACTGTCAGAATTTTCCACTGTCTGGCATTTGAAAAACTTCTTTTCCTGTGTGTGCTTTTATGCTGTGCTGGAACTGGTATAGGCATACCCCTGTGATTGCCCATGGAACAGGACTCATGTGAAATGTCAGCATGAAGCAGAAAGGAATGAGGACTTTAAAAATGCATCGCAGATTCCTCTGATGGCAGGATTTTGCAGATAATTCACAAGACCATTCAAAAATCATCACTCCCTAGTTCAGACAGTGCACTGCCTTCCAAAGCTCACAGTGTCTAGAGCACAAGACACAGGTTTTGTGCATTTTCTAACACTTCATCACAAGGTATATACAAAATATGCATTCTTAAACTTTTAACAATTTATGCTGTAATCTTACTGACAGCTCACTGGCATCAGTAAAACTGTTTTGCTTACGATATACAGATAAATTCACATACTTCATTAAGAGTGAGGAAATACGTTGCAATGAAACCACTTTAAATCAGCATCTTGAATTCTGCTGTTGTTGCCCAACTCAAATCATGTCAGACTCCCATAATTATGAAGTTTGCTGGAAAAACATTATTTTAAAAACTAAAGGCATTCTCTGTTTCTTTTATTTGCCATTTGGTTTTGAACCTTAATGGTGCCTTTCACTCTTGTTTTTAGAGTTTTTATCATGATTGTAAGGACTGAGTTTCATTTAGTAAGGCTTCTGTCTTAGATGATTCCAGGGGCCAGATGTAACCTAATGTCACAAGACTTGTAATAAAACCACAGGTCTCTCCTGTCTTTAAAGAAGGAGGGAGCTGAAAGCACCTTCTAAGCTGCCCTAAGAAATTGCATCAGTGCAAATTCTTAACCCTCTTTAAGCTGTTGTTGGGGACTGATGCCTGCTGACATCTATTCAGAGGTTCTCTCTTTCTTCACAAACTTCAGGCATCTGTAGCCCTCTTTATTTCTGTTTCATTTTGCCTTTTAAATATATATGCTCCATTCGGAGAATTGCATGTTGCTTTCACAGTTAACCCTTCTGATGCATGTGGAGGGACATTGTAGCAATGTTTTTTTCATGTTTTTTTCCAAGAAGCTGTTTTTGAAAACTGCAGCTTAATTCAAGACAACTGGATTGTTTTTTATTAAACTTCTGAAGTAAAGAAATAGTGCTCTCAGGGAAAATACTCAACCTTTGAGCTTTCCAGTGCTAAAGATTAGTATACGAAAACCAGTCTGTAAAATGAACTGTTATCTTCTCAGCCTCTATACCTAACCCTGTAGATGTCTGCAGTGTGACTGGCTGCCAGCAGGCATAATGTAATACCCTTTCCTGAAGGTGTAAATCATACAAACAGAGTATTAGTGGGTTTCCATGCTGGATTATTAGTGGAAGGAGAGGTTCTGCCTGATATAACAAGACAGTAGTTTAGGGGATGTCTTTTCACCAGTAAAAAGAGGTGCTTCAAATGGAGAGGAATTCTCATATCTGTTTGAGCCTATTTGGGCATTACTAAGGGTGGATCTGGAGCAACGCTCTGGTAAGAACTGACCTGTAAGGAAAGGATGTTGTTCAAGGCACCCAGTATTTACTTTTTGAAATGTTCTGTGATAGGACAGACTAATAGTGAAATTTTTGCCTTCTCTGCTAAATGTGGCGTCTGCAACATATATGTGAAATCCTACATATGGCTTCCTGTGTAGGGCAGACTGTGGTGTGGGACTTCCAGAGCCAACACTGAAGACAAAGGCAAGACTTTTCTGGCTTTGTGGGTTTGAATTGCTGGGGTGAACTAAAATGACTCGGGGTGCAATTTCAGTGCTCTGTACTTTACTCTACATACATTAACATTCATTAGACTACTTGCCTTGGTGTGGTTTGCCTAGAAGGCTCATATTTTAGTCTTTCAGTTATTCACTGTGGTTATACCTGGAATACCTTTTCCTTTTTACTAGCTTAGGCCATTACACACTGGAACTACAGTTATTTTGCAATCAGAATTCTGTGTCTAATGCTATGTAATTCTGTCCCAAAGGAAGGAAAAATAAACCAAATGTGTCAAGTCCAATAGTAAACAAAACACGTCAAAAGAAGCATACAGATCTCTTTAAGAGGGACACTGCAAATAAAAGAAAAAAAATGTAGCCTTGCATTATGGACCTAGACTGGAACTCAGAAGAATATGTGCAGTTTTTTTCCCAGCTCTGTGCTAAACTTTTGGTTTGGTCTTTGACAAATAACTTGGAACCAATTTCTTGTGGAAATGATCACCTCATCCCTAAGCAGCTTGAGTACCATGGCCTGTTTTCATCTGCTTACCATGTGGAAGTGGGGCAACCCTGAGCTGGTGCTGGTTACCTGCAAACTGTGCCAGCACTGAAGTGTCTGTGATTTGCGCTGGAGTTGTTGTGGTGTGAGCTGGTTTTAAGAAACAGTTGGAGTTATGACCTGAGTCATAACTCTTACTTCATCACAAAGCAGTACTGACAAATTTGCACCCTTATAATTTCTGAATTGTACTAAAGCAGTTTGGAAAACTTGCTCTTTTTTTTTTTTTCCTTCTGATTTTATCTTTGCCTTTGGAATTGTTTGGGAGAAAGGTGCATCTCTTCCTGGGTTTTTCAAAGTCCAGTTTATAGAGATGAAAGAGTTATTCTGGGCTGGGCTTGAAAAGCTTTTTATGCTAGTATCCTTCAGAAAGGAATGTTCCACAGTGGCAAACATACAGGTTTAGGGTTAGTCTCTAATGCTTTTCAACACTTTTATGGTACAAGTCCTGTCATTTGAAATATACTGCTGACCTTATGTTTATTATGTCTTTTACAGGCTCTTCTGGAGGAAGACAGGAACCTGTTCACCCAAACAGGTAATGAACAAAGTTGAAAAGCATTAGAGACTGAAAAGGAAATAAAAATGCCTGATGAATGGTGTGCCTCTGATCTTTACTGCTTGTTATGTTTTATACAGTCTAAGACAGAGAAGCCAATTTTGCTACTGCTTTGAACAGTTGCAAGGGCAGTCTCTGAGATGCTGCAGTTTCTAAAGGTGACTGTATTCCTTCTTAAAACAAAGCTAAATGTTTGCCTAGCATCTACTTTTGTGTAATATTTTACAAACAAGTCTTGGTTTTATTTTAAGGATTGCTTTTAATAATTTCTTGTGCCAATGTATTTCTTCTTTGTGCAGTTTTCTCTGACAGTATTGTGTTGTTGTTTTTTTTAATGGCAAGTGTTACATTGACTTGAGTATCTGGATTGCATTCATTCAATGCTTAATTGCCATTATTGAAAAGGAAGAAATTATTCCCACATTTAAAAGAACTGCTGCTGTACCATCCCATTCCTATGTTATAAAGACAAATTATTTGGGAGTGAGACATAAAAATATTTTCCACAGCCAACGTATAGAGTGGCAGTTGAAGGATTTGATCTTAGCAGAGGAAGGCAGAACTTGGAATTCTTTCTGAATCTGCTGCTCCTGTGTTTTTGGGGAGTGAGTTCTGTGAATCTGCGAAAGCAACTGCTTGGCACTAAGGGACATAAGAATGTCTTTTAAGCGCCAGGTAATGAGAATTGCCTGGCTGGGATGTTGTAGGTTCCACTTAGGCACAAGGTGAGACAATGCTGCTCAGCATTGCAGTGAGCTGTAAAAAAATTACAGGAGGCACAGGTGGAGACAGCAGCCAATCCAGCCAGAGTACAGAGTGGGCAGCTGGGAGATTTCCAAGCTTTCCTAGCTGAATCAATTACACAGCCATTATAATGCCATGGCTTATCAAGTGATAAATTTACTGATGAGTTTAACAGGTATGAAAATAACAAAGTACTTTCGTCATTCTTTGATGTTGTGGCTTTATGTCTCTGTCATGAAGATTTATTTAGCAGCCATTTTTTGTATGATAAAGTGTTCCCAGGACTGGGGTAGGTAGAAGTCTCTGTCATTCATCTGGCCAGTGGGTAGCGGGGTATATAAGAAGATCCAGGGTTCAGAGTCACTCTTTGTCAGCTTAAACACAGACCTCAAACTGAGAGCACTGACTCAGTGCCTGCCTTCACCGTGTGGGGATACAGGGTTGCCCTGCTCAAGCACTTGCCCCAGTACCTGCCTGCAGACTCATAGATGCCTTGTTGTTGTGGGCTCAGAGACAATTAACCTTGGACCTCAGAATAAGAAAAGAAGTGTGGGAAACAACTTCTCTGTAATCAGCTGATGGTTGGAGACAAGTAACACAACAGAGGCATCTTGTTTGGATGAGTACAGAGGAGTAGTGAGCATAAAACACAAGTTTTATAGTTGGGGTAATTTGCTCTGAAGCATGGAATAGCAAGAAAGGACTGAATGCAAGACTTGTCCTAGGATGGGACTGCATCAACTTCTGTTTTACTATCAGAAAAATAATTCTGAATCCTTATAATCCAGTTCCCATAGTGAAAGTAGGTTGAGAGAAGTGATTCAAGATAGTAATTTAGAAAAAAAAAAAGAGCTTTTTTAGATCAAGGACAAAGTTAATTAAGTTAACCAAGAAGGTCATTCACATTTGAAAGATTCAGGCCCCAGCAATTTTCCAGAAGTTCAGCTTTTCTTAAAGACATAACTGTATTTCTTCTGGAAAAGAACTTCAAAATTAACTTTAGGGATTCAAGAACTGAAAGGCAAATGAAAGGATATTATTTTATAAAGTCCATTATGTTTTTAACTTTAGAGCTAGTCTCATACTATTGTGGAGTCTGTCACAGTTTACTGGAAAGCTTAAAAGAATAGAGGTATAATAAATGTCCTTGAACACTGTCTGAAAGTCTGATTGCATCTGACAAAAAACATGCTACAATGACAGTAATTTCTACTGGCCTCAATGTCAACTTTTGGATAGCAAGTAATTAGTCAAAACTACTCAATTTTCCACTTTTTTTTTTTTTTTCCATTTGTAATGAATCAAACAGTTGGAAGAATTTCTGGAATATCCTGCTTGGAGGGGATGACAGTTAGTTACACTGATAACACATTTGCTTTGTGTATCTCTGGGAGCCAAGGATTACCGTCCTCTCACTTGCATGATCACTTGGGATGTTGTCTTCTGAATAAACCAAGCTGTAGAGTGAGAAGTACCTCTGCAACAGCCTAAATTCAGATACTGTGAAATTAGTCTCCAAAGCATCAACTTAGTCCCAAGAAAAGCTTAAAATAAAGAGTCCTTTTGTAAGGAGATTTGTATGGTTGGGTCTCCTTATGTCATGATGATATGCTAATCTAATGTAATCTACTAAAGCCTATGCATTTCTTGTGTCTAAGGTACAGGCCAGACAGGAGGACCTTGCTTGAAATATGAGCACTAGTATGGTCCCAAGAGTTACATGAGAGCCTTAAAAATAAAAGTGTTGTTTACCTCAGAATTTTCAAAGAAGAAACCTTTTATAACATAGAGATAAGGCCATAAACTGGTGAATTTCTCTCCAGTCTCCCACAGAAATGAAACTAGTGTGCTTTGGCAGGCTTAATTCTTGTAAGTGTAAACCCAGTTCTCTGCAGACCTACGAGGCCTCTGTGTACAGCAGCAGGAGGAACTGTTGAATGTGAAGCCTGACCAAGTCCCAAGACAACATGTTCATGGGTTGTTTTCTTCATACTCTTCTTCACTGAGAGAAAGTCACTCCTGCAGGTGGTAGAACACATAGGGTGTTTCTGTCAGTGAAGGGGTAGGTTTCCTCCCTGTAAGGACCTTATGCTTGTTTTGCTGCCTGTTTTGTCAAGTTTTCATGAGTTTGGTCACCAAGTAATCACCTGGCTGGTAGTTTTAGAATCTGATTTTATTAACCCAGCTTCACTGCTTCTTTTTACATCTGCCTTCAGGTATGTGTCAAGTGTTCCATCAGACCAGATTAGGGTTTAGTACTGTTTCTGACAATGATGAATGCTAGATATTTTGAAGACACAAAAAACTACCCAGGACGAGTTTATAATCCTAAAGCATGGAGTTTCAGAGCTCTGAGTACACTAATCCAAACTGCTAGAGTGGAAGATGTTTTTCTTATGCTGTCAGGACATGTCTCTAAGGCTTTTAAAAAATTACGTCAATCTTTTTGTCTTCATCATATCCCCAGACTTTTTTGGGTTTTGTTACTTAGAGAGTGTGCTGAACAAAACTAAATGCATGATGGCCAAATTACATAATATTCCGTCTTTTCTGCTGTCCTGAATTCTGCTGTACTAGAAGCAGAGCAAAAGGCAGGGGCCTGCATTTATTTTAAAATAATTCCTCCAGGAGGTAACAACCATCTAAAAACCCTTTTACAGCTGAATTGTCTTCAGCAGTTCTTTGCAGTAAGTTTCTTCATACTTCACTTTTAAATTTCATTTGTTGTTATGCTGCTTGGTTATTTTTGTACTAAATCCTCTAGATGCTCTCGTCTACTCTTCTTGTGTCCTAATAAATGCATAAACCACTTCTGTTTTAACAACTAGAAGTCTCATTGTTTCTGAAATGTGTAAATGTGGGATAGATTGTGAATATCCTCCCCTATCCAGTCATGTCATTTTAGGTATATCCTTTTGGTACCCTTGGAGCCCTTTGTACTCTGAATATTTGCACAGAAAGTAATGTACTTATGGGGCTCAGGGTCCTGACTGACCTCCTGAAGATCTCACACATGAATGAAGTCATAGGGGATTTGTGCCATGATTCTTTGCTAGTATCTCTTTTTTGAAAGGGAAAGTTCCATGGATTAGGACTAGCTGGAAGCAAGGTTCTGTTTGAGCCATGTATTCTGGGTATGATCCTGCCAGTCTCCTGAACTCTGGTAATTTGCTTGAAGGGAGAAGGAAATATATCTGATTCCTTGATGGGACAGCTTAGAAGTATGCAATGAAAAAGATTCTCAGTGAAAAACACAATGATATTTTGCTTTCTCTACAGGTTCTCTCTAGGAAATAACTGAATAATCCCTCATTTAATTAAGAGTTAAAAAACCCCTAATGATTGTCTGTGTGCTGTTTCTGCTTCTTGAGTCCCCATTTGGCTGCGGCTTCTTAAGATATGCATTGAACCAATATGAGTTGTTCCTGAAAAAGCTGTTCCAGTATTATGTTCCTGAAATCTGTGTAGCAACGTCATAAATCTGTCAGTGCACAGAAAATAGCAACTTAAGTGTACTCTTTTCATTTTGAGATAGCTTTCCACAAAAGTTTCCTTTGCTGTTTCCTTATTTTCAAAAACCTTTACAAAACTTATTCAAGATATTTAAATATATTGTATTTGGTGACTGTTTTGTGTAGTAGATTTTTTGTTCACACTTCTCAGGAATCTAAATCAGCTTGTGACCACAGCATGACAGCAGAGCAGTTCTTCTCTTATCTCTTGGTCTTAATTTTTTAGTAACCCTCAAGTTAATGCTCATCATTAATCCCTGGCTACTATATTGATCACTTTCAGCTATCTAGGCTTGACTCCTGATAACAGATTACATGTTTTCGGTAGCTTTCCTGCTTTGTCCTAAAGGTTCTTCAAATCCCCGGAGGGACTACTAAATTTCATTCTCCCTCTACCAGACTTCTCTTCAGTTTAAATACAGTCTCTGTGGCCTTTCCAGTTCTCAGAAACATTCCTGTCTTAGACAGTGAGTGAAAAAGGAGAGAGAAGAGCATGAAACACAAGCCACAATAGTCTGACATAGGAACATGTGTTTGGAGAGGCCCCAGTATGCCTTAGAGCATGGAGACTTTGGGAATGTGCTGTGCGCAGACAAAGAGACTCCATACCTTGTAAGAATCATGTTTGCCCCCATGTGTGTGGCAGTGCTGTCTTTATTGGCATTTGACTGCCTGCAGCATAGCAGCGGATCCTTTTAATGTGGAAGTTTGGTGTTCGAGAGGGCCCCTGCAAAGAGCCTTATTGGGGCAGTAACTCTGATCCCCAGCTGTTGGCAACTGTGTCATGGCTCCTTTCATAAATGGAAGCTGCCTCTTTTCTGATCCTCTCCTCAGGTATTCCTGAATCTCCCTGCTGTGAACATTAAAAATCATCTTGTCATACCCGCCCTAAACTTATTCCCAGTCAGACTGTAATGCTCATTTATTAATCCATTTGGCCTTTAATGATCCAACTCTTTCCAAACCAGTGTTTATGCCACTAATATGTTTCTCTAGAATAGTCATGTTTTCACAGCCTCTAGCTCAAGCTCTTCTAGTGCACTCAAATAGTCTGCACATGTCCTGGGCTACTCTAATTGGTCTTCTCTTTACTGTTTGAATTTATTACTGTTCTCTGGGAAAGGCCAGACCATTTGTATTGAAGTTCTTTTTGTTTTTTACTCCATTTTTAAAAGAATGTGTCAGTGAAGGAAATAAAAAAGCATTGAAACCATAGTTCTTGTGTCTCTTTCTCTCAGTAGTATTATCTGTGAGGATTTTTTTTCTCTCTCTCTCCTTTTACAGAATCACATAAATGTTTTTGTGCTGCTGTCTTAGAGAAGGAATGTTGCGGCTCCATCAGTGCTGTCTGGTGCTGAGGAACTTCACAGCTAGGGATCCATTCAGGCAATGTTATCTCTCTTGGCCCATCCTCTGGTCTTCATGCAGGCAGACATGTTTCTTGATGCCAAAGTCTGTGCAACAAAATTCCACTTTCCTTATGCTTTATATCCAGTGGCAAGCTTGGCTTACTTAGGCTAACTGGGTTTTCCCGTATTTATGTTGATCCAAGTATCTGGCCTTGAAGTCTTTGTAGGAAAGTGAACGTACAGATTTTGGACGGGATTGAAATTTGGGCCTTCCTCTACAATACTCCTTTTTGCAACGTCAGTGATTTTCAAGAGGTTGCTTATTCTTGGGCTTGAATCAAGATAAGGAACTTTCTGGTAGCATGTCTGAGACAGAGTGTCCTGCTCTTGGCTCATATCCCATTTCTGGTCTGTGCTTTCTGTCACTTTGCACTGCCAACCTAGGCTGGTTGCTCTTTTTATTTCACTTTGCATTGTGCCTTAGTAGCTGGTGACAACAGTGGGAATGCTGAGTACAGGTAAAGGCATCTGAAGGAGAACTGTTTTTGCAGAATTCATTCATGAGGATGTTCACCTTGAAGTAAGCATGCAGTACACCCTTCAGGAGGTCTCACTTGTGACAGACCAGCAGAAATGTTTCTGTGTGAAGAAAGTAGAAGGATTTATACTGCCATCTATGTCTCTTAGCAGGGCCTGATTATTTTAGCAGACCATTGACTGTGAGTAGTGAAAAGGCACAGTTAGAGGTCACTCAGTCAAAGAGAAGTAGCCCAGACCTTCACTACTACCCCTGTAATATAGGGAGCTCAGAGTCACTCTTTATGCTTTGGAAAATAAAATATTCTGTTCCACTGTGGTGCATAAAATATAAATGGGTATAGATGTCTTGTGCTTTCTTCTTTCTTCTATAAGCATCTGTCTTCTCATATGAGTGATAGTATAAACGGTGACTTGAATTAGCATGTTTTTAACTTCTTTCAGGAACAGTTGCAGGTGGTTTTTAGGATGCTAACTTGCATGTGACTTTTTAGCTTTCTCAACCACAGTTTGATCCACTGCTCACATACCATTAACCTTTATGAATAATTTGCATTATTGAGGCTTCAGATGCTGGTGCAGAGCCAAAGGAACTGTTCAATTGTAAAATACATTTGAGTCCTGTAGCCAAAGAATGAACTTCAGCAGTTACTGTGCTGAACAATCTCAGTGTTTGATATTCAACATATGTATGTTTTAAGTGGAGAAGTGTTGTTCAGGTAAATCAACGTGACCCAGGGTAGGCCTCTGTCAATCGCATGTTGGAAGCCAGAGGGCAATAAAACTACTCAGTTTTGAATTATATAAAGTGCTGGTCTGGATTTTCATTTCCAGACACAAACTGTTGAAACAGCTGAAACGTATTGAAAGTGTTCTTTGAAGTGTTCATTATCATAAAGCAAAACATTTTTTTTCTTCATCGCACTGAAAAAAATGTTAGACAGCTTTTCCATTTCAGATACAGGGATTCAGTTATTAGAAATCTGTAGATGCATCAAAAATGTAAAATGTAAATCAGAAGGGATTTCTTTATTTGGATTTGTTTTAATCCAGTAGAAGAAAAGCAGGACAATTTGGGGACTTCTTATCCAAGGCCATTTTGGACTATAATGAAGAAAATGACAGCACCTTGCTTAGTTGCTCTGCTTTATGTAAGTCGATGCAGTTTGCATCTGGAAGTACTATAAATCCAGCAGAGCAGGAATGTGCCTTTGTTTTACCTACAGAATTGCTGAGTCAGTTACAATCGCTTAGAGTTACAATCAGTCAGAGCTGTGTATATAAAGCCATCACAAGTAATGATACATTAGCAAAACACAACCCTCAACTTGATTTGCTCTGCTTATGTACCATATTATGCTCTGCTTGCATGAGTAGCATTTAATGCAGATAATATCTTTTCACTTTTATGCAGATACAGAGAATATAAAAAGTGTTGAAGACAGCACAGAGTTTTTCAATATAGTTTTATACATCCTTAAGAGTAAATCTTGGCATTAAAGTAGAATCTGCTAATGTTATTGATGCCCTCTGGAAGAAGAAGGGCTAATTACTCATGCAAATAGAGGAGTATAAGTTGTAGAAACTCTGCCAAACTTAAATTGTATGGTTAGGAAGGAAGCAGTAAGGAAGAAGTAGTCTGCAATGGTAATAAGTTACTTATCAAATACACAGTGCAATAAGGACAGTAAACTGGTGAGTCAGACTGACCTGATTAATAGCAGCTGAACATGTAGCCAGTACATTTCAGTCTCTACACTTCTGCCCTATTCACATGACAGCTGCCAACTCATTTTATGAACACTGTTACACATACTACTCAAGGCAAAAGGTCTTTTGAATTGCTGTAGTGTGTTAGTGCCAACTTAAAATGATAAGATAAAAAGTAAGCAGATAATCACAGTAACTTCACCTCCTGCAAACCCTGAAGAAGCCATTAATCCATTACAGAAATTCTGCCAACCAGCTGTGTCAGGACTGATTTAGTATTCTGAACTTTTGCCTCTGCTTTAGAGTGAGCTTTGCCCTGTGCTTAAGTAATGTCAAAGAGAAGGCTTACTTCTGCCCGCTGAGTCTGATAATACTCTTGCCAGTATTACTTGTGGTGGAAGCATGAGATTCTTAGTAAATGCAGTATTCATTAGTTCTGTGTCTTCACCTAGTTCTCCAGTCAATCTGCAAACTGCTTTTATGCAATAGTTATCCGGGATAAGGCGATATACTGGAATTCTTCCTAAACAGAGACATGTTTTATTGTCACACATTTTTATGAGTTAGGAAAATCAGAACTAATCCACAATGCCCCTGAAAAACCTCAGATAATTTACAGTTTATGTGTCCTTTGCTATTAAGTAACAAAAACCATCAATGTTTCTGAGAAATTTTGGGGTTAACAATTTGTGGTCTCATATTGCTAGCCCAACTAAATTAATGTAATAAAAATTGCTTACCTGTGAAGACCTGACTGTATGTTGTGATCTCCAGAGCCCTTTCAGTGTTTTGTAGCATGTTGGTTATTCTTGGAGAAAAGTTATATTTGAGCTCTTTAAAATGGGGTTGGGGACCACTGTCTTTGGTGGATTTGGATATTTTTGACCATTTTCTTCGACAAACTTGGAAAGCTAAAGGATAAGAAGAAATAGGTAAGGTATAAACCAAATATGTGTTCTGTATGGAAAAAACGGTTTTAAAGACTTGAAATAATGTGGTCAACCCTCCTCTCCCTCAGTTATCTGTTTAGCAAATGCTAATAAAAGTAAAATCTGGTGGGAAAATGTATTTGCTGAAGTATTAGTGCTCAAATGGAAGTTTCAACAGGTATGTAATACAGAACTCAGGTCAAATAACTTGGAATCAAGTTCTCCATGACAGTCACATATGGTAGGCAGGGAAAGCTATGTAAGCTTTCTTTTGTAGTCACAATAATAAAGTGCCTTAAAATGAACTGTTTCTTATTGTTTCCATTGCCACATCTGCAAAAAGTGTGTCTACATTGATCAGAATGACAGATGGATCTGCATTTTTAGCTGTAGATGAATACTCACTATAAAGACAGCTGTGCTGGTGGCAGAGGTGCTTTCTGTGAGCTGCTGCTAATGGCTCTTTTACCTTTGGAAACTGACCTGATGGATGTGCAAACAGAACTCATCTTCACTCTTTTGGTACAAAATCAGCAGGATTAGACCAGATGAGCTATTTAATCAGCACCAGTTAACCCACTGATGTGTGATGACATGGAAGTACTCTATGTGATCATCTGCACCACTAGATCTGAAAATCTAATTGTCTTAGGCAAAGAAATGGTGACAAGCAGCTGAGAGTTGGATCTTATTCCAGAAAAAAGTTGCCTTTGTAGAAGGCTATCTTCCCATTGCCAATTGCAGGAGCTCTGTGTTGATTCACACACCAGCAGGGAAGATTCTTACTGCATTTTCTGTGCACAATTTTTACAAACAGGAACAGCAGACACTAAAGCTTAATGAATTGTGAAGCTCATTCTGAGCTCCTAATGCCACCATCAGGAATAGCTAAGTGTTTCTAGATGTCTTGTAGAAATGAAACTGCAGTGGAATTAGTTTCCAGCCTTGTTTCTGTCACCACTTTTTCTCTCTCCTGTCTTTCTGCCTCTTGTTTCCTTATTTACCTCACAATTATGCTGCCAGCATTAATTACATAATAGATACTATGAGTTGTGTAAAGGAGAGATGTGGAAAAGGCATAAAGCTTTTAAGCATAACCTGCTGTTGTTAAAAGTCATCTGACTGTAGTCTGGGTTATCTGTATTTAACCAGGGATTTCTCCTTCAGTCATGAAAACTGGAGTGTCCCAGTCTCGGAGAAAGTCAAAACATATGGAGGGAACAGCAAATGAAATTATAGTATTTCCTAATTGCCCATGGTAACTGTCCCCTTACCTGATAATCTTGAACCTGTTAAACTTTGCTGGAAATAGATTTTGGTCTCTGATGATCCTCCTGTTGTGCCAAAATAGGCTTTGTATGTCCACCTCCATGCATGATTAGTGTTTCTTCAATTGACCAGTGATGAGAGAAAACTGACTAAAAATGACTATTCCTAGCAAATTCCTGTGGAAGGATTTTGGGTTTGGATGGACAAGTGTCGCCCTGATTTTTTCAGCCTTCTCTTCTGTTTCACAGTTTCATGTTTTAGGTTCTTTCTCATGCTCTGGTCTGTAAACACAGCCAATGTTATTGTATAGTTTCAAGATAGTTTCCATTCTTTGTCTTAGAGACATGGACAGCTGATGGACAGTTGTCCTGACCAATGGGATGAGGAGAGGTGTCAACCTTCTCCCCCAATCCCTGGCCTTTTTAGAGATACTATATATTGGAGTCAGACTTTCAAATAAAGTGGAGTTTTTAGTTCATGCCTTCTGATCAAAGTGTGAGTGTGTGTTTGTGTGTGTGTGTGTGATGAATTGCATCAGACAAGTACTTCACTAAAAATCACTCATGTACCCAATTATATAAATAACAGTACAGCATTGTACTGATGACTGGGAATGGCAGCTAATTAATGCAAATTGACCTCCCACTTAACATTATCAGCTTTTACTTTCCTGAAAAGCTTCTTATCCATGGCAGTGTGCTTTTTCTGTTTCAAAGTTACTGCCAAACCTTTCCTGACAAGCACTGCCGTGGCACAGAGAGGTGCTGGCTTTCTCCTGTCCCAAATTCCCCCTAACTCTGCATGCCAAATGCGCTTCATCAGTTCACACAGGTCATCTTTGAAGTCTTCTAAAACGAAGTACTTGTCAGTTAAGAACAATAATTTCATGTTCTTTTCCTCCAATATTTTAAGTAAAACACTCTGAGGGTAAAATGCTGCTGGGGTTAAAAACAAACACCTCATGATAGCTTACATAGTGTTCTGCAAATAGTGACTGTCTAGGGTTTCATCTCAGACTTCATAAGGGATAGGAAGAATTGTTTTTTCTCTCTGGATCTTGTTCTACTCTTTGCGTAGTGATAAAATGTTTTAGATCATTCAGCTCTTATTTCATGGGTATTTCTGTTGACCCCAGCGAAGGTGGCAGGCATGACTTTGGCCCAAAAAAATGCTACTTTTTGGTCCCACAGATGATTTTTTTTTTCATTTTTCTTTCCCTGTTTTGGGCTGTCGAGAATTAGTTGACTGGCAGAAGATATCAGACACACTAAGTGATCCATCCTGCTTTTATGGGGAATGGCAGCTGTGCTGATACCTCTGTTGGCTTCTGAGGCTACAAGGGGGCCACATGAGTTGCTTTTATTCTCCGTGCTGAGGCATCCTCCATGAGACTGCAACTATCAGCACATATAGTTTTATTTTAAGCCAAGGTGCTTACCTTGACCACTGGTGTAGTCAGGTTCTGTTAAACTTCAGCAGAAAAGAGTTATGGCTGCCAGAGTGTTTTCAAGTAAGTTTCAAGAATAAAGGGTAAACTGATGGAGTTCTCTCTTACATCTTGTCTTCCTTAGAACAACCATGTCAAAAGCCTTGCTAGAGATACTGGGGTGGAAAGGTTTATGACTACTTGAATTGATCCCAGTGTCTCAACCCTCAGGTGATATGAAGTTTGGGAACATGGTGTACCTAGAAATGTGTGTAGGGTAGAAGTGAGAGGGGGAAAATCGCAGGCACAGTGATCTTGGGTTGGTTTAAGTTGTTGGTAAGAAGGACAGAAAGAAACAAAAATTCCTTATTTCACATTTCACTAAGCTTTAGATTAAATATAACACTTTGCAAGAACAGGGAGAGATGTGAGAATCAAAAAGGTGATATCCTAGTTTTTTAATCCCCTTTTGCTTGTACCCTGCAAAGAATTCCCAATGGTGCTGTTCTTGCAGCTTTTTTATATGATCAATCATACTGATTCTCATTTACTTTTATGTGGTTTAAGGGAATTTAAGATTCTTGCACAGCTCCAATTAATAGTAACTGAGTTTGTGCTGGTGTAATCAAAATTCGTCTCTAAGATGACATTTATTTCCGTGAAGAAGGGGGATAAAGCTAAACTGAAGATTTTATGGGATACTGAGAACTGGGATTTCATGGGGTGCCCATGTTCCTGTGGCTGTTCTTTTCAGCTATGAGTTTTTAATGATAGAGTAATTTAAGGTTTAATAAAATCAGAGGAATCATGAAATCTGAGGAAGATTAAAGCAGTGGTTTATTCCAGTAAGAAAGACGAGCACTCTGTTTGGATTCATTTAACTTTAGCACCACTGCATACAGCAATTTACTGAGAGCAAACATCTCCCCTCAGTTGCTGTGTAAAGCAAAGTCACAGACTTGTACAGGAGCCAGATTAATTCAGTTCCTAGAGCTGTGCGTCATGACATAACAAGGTCTTACCAAGCTGGACTTTTCTGAAGCTTCTCTCATAAATCTGTTTTATGAGAGAGAAGTTGTGCTTCGTAGTTGCTCTCAAACAGTTTCATTCACATTAGGTAAAGAGGCCATGAACAACACAGCCAAGAAAACCCAATTAGCCTGTAGACAAGTCAGCAAGATCAGTATTTGTTAGGAGAGTGTGTGCACTAAGTAAGCATTGCTAATCTTCTAAACCTAATCATTGCATGCTTCGTTCAAGAGAGATTTCTGTGCCTCATAGTGTTGCTGCTGCTTATTGCCAAGGAACCTGCACTGGATAATTACAGCTGTGAAAGGAACAACTTGCCCTTTTATTTCATTAAGGAAAGATGAGATACAGGTGAAATGTACCTAGCCTAAGTGTCTGGTGGTTTGGGAAGCCTATATTAGGGAAGAAATGTAAGAGCTTACCTGAAGTGACCCACTCTCATTTGCATCTCCCACACTTTATCTGAATCAGCGCAGTCAATATATATTAGGGACAAATCAATGTGTAAGCAGTGCAGGGAGTGTTCTTACTGATACCACTCATTACATGAGGAATGTTTTGTGTTGCTAGGTGCCAAAGGCTGGAAAGATATCAGGAACGTGTGATGTCTGGAATGTCTTTTTAAAACACAGTGAAAAAAAAATCTATCTTCCTAGACTCTTGTGTAATAAGCTCTATAATAGTTAACAATGGTATGTACTATTAGTACAAAGCAAAAAAAAACCCCTTTCATCGGTAATGCAAAACAAAAAACATACCCTGTTTATACTTGCAGAGAAATTACCTATTCATACTATTCTAATACATTATTTATATTTTAACTTGGAGACTTACTTTCTTTTAAAGGCAAGCAAAATAAAACACTACTTTAAAAGGCAAGAATTTAATCACTAAGCCTAATTAAGAGTCTCTTGGCAATTTTACCAAGTCAGAAAACTATCAAAGGTTGAAAAAGTAATTAATTTGCTTAATGATTCTTTGTGGTATAATAAAAAATAAAACAAATGCCTGAAGTAAGTATTACTGGGCTAATCTAAGTGGTTTACCTAGAGCTCCAAAATCTTGTATATTTCATAAGAAAGACTTATCTACCAGGCCTTTCTTCAAAGTATCTTTATTGTATATGCGATGTTGTCAGATGAGAGCCCTTTTTTAAGCTTTATTATTTGTACATCGTCACACAATGTTTCTTGTTTCTTCAAAAGCTATGTACCAAAATCTACATATTGCTTAAACCCCATGTTTTTCTCAGTGAGAAGAGGGATGTTCCAGATTCATTTCCAAGCAGATGATGGTAACTTCTCAGGGCTCCTCCCCTTGCTCAGCTTGAGGACATAGAACTTTTGGGATTTTAATAGGCTATAGGGATTCAATCATTTCAGCCTTAGCAGTTTCTGTGGGAGCTCTTTTCCTCCTATGCCTGAGATTTTTTCAGTCGCCTGGTTAATGACATAGCTGTGACATGGGAGCTGCAGCCAGGCTCTCTTTAAGTCATTGACTCAGGGAGCAACTGGGTCAATCCATCATTGAATTGGTCTCCATAAAGATAGGTGTTGCAGAGTTACAAAGAGGAAGTAAGTCCCTTCACACAAAGACTTTAAGTACAGTCCTGTACATGAGGTGTGATATCTCACAAATTGCTGTGCCTCTATTGAACTGAACAAAAGATCTACTTTTAATGTGTGATGCTACAAAGATAACAGGAAGTAAAGTGTTGAATTCTGGCAACCATTTGTATATTGCTACATTTATAATGAACTGAGACTCTGATTCAAACTTCTCATCTGTCTTAATAATGAGAAGCCTTTATAGAAATGCCGTACTTGCAGACCAGCAATCTTTGAAAGTTCATCCCATGGATAATTCAAATTGATTTTCCATTTCTACTGTTAGAACTGGTGTATATCTACCAGTGCTGAAGATATGTAGAATACTTCTTAGTACTTCTTTTCAATTCACATTCTGTTACAGTTGTATTATTGTAACAGAATGTGAATTGAAAAGAAATACTAAGAAGTAATTTCAATTTCAGTTTTGTTGTGTTACAGTGTGACTTGCTACATTTTACACTGCAATAATTGGGACATATTGCTGATACACAGACACATAAATAAGGACAGTCAATCTGCTTTGAGCTCTGGCATGGCAGAACTACTTAACTACCATTATAGATCACTTCTCATTTTAACATCTAAACTTAAGGCAGCAATAAAATAAGGACGAACATATGTTTTCATGACTGCTATGATTTAGAGAAGATTTGTGAACTCAGGTTGTAACAGCCAGCAAAGTTCTGCATTTTTAAGGGTAGATAGTTGTTTAGAATATTTGTTATATTTTTAAAACTCATACTGTTATATTTTTAAAACTTCAAGCCTGAAGCCACCCAGAATGGAAGGCAGAAGAGAAAGAAGAAAGGTAGAGCCTTTTCTGGAAAGGAAGTAAGATATTAGCAGTTTTTAAAAATTTGACACTGTTTTCACTGGAGTTCTATTAGACTTTTGCTGCAGTCTGCCAATATTGCACAAGAAACAGTTGCTCAGTATTATATCATCTGCCCCTTTATGTTCAGTCCATAGAGCATATGCAGTTTGTCTATTGAAAAGAAGTTAAGGGTCGTGGTGGAGGGATTTATGCTCCCATTTTGGAAAGGCCTAGAACAAATCCAGGGAGTTGTGCAGATGAACACCATCCCATTTCCCTAGCAACAAGTGCATTGTGAGCTCTCTTCAAACACGTTTTGATAAAATAGGCATAAATAAAGTTTCACATGAGAGAGAGTATCCTTATGGACAATCTGGCTTCTGTGCAGTAGTTCTGCATCTTCCCTCATGATGTCAGAGCATTAAGTGGAGAGATGTACTTGTTCAGCAGTAGTAATAAGGGACACATTGGAACCCGTGTGACCTTCATCAGGGTCCCCCATGTAGTACTACTTTTCTACTTTCTGACACATGTTAGGGGCCTCTAAAGCTCTGTTTCTTTTCTCAAGTGTGGTTTTGGCCTGAAAGGGACGCAGTGTGGGGAGCCTCATGGCCTTCACCTTTTTTTCTAGATCAGGCCAGAGAACATTTTGCATCTCTTTCCTGTTACTTTCCCATGAATTCTCTAAATTATTAAGAAAATCAGATATATCACTCTTGCCAGTTTCAACAGAAAGGAAATTACAGCTGTAGAATAAGCTGTTTCAAATGTGTAAATTGACTTTCTCTCCAGCCTTTTATTCTTGCAAAGGGAGACCATCACTTATCTTGCCTAACCTTAAAACCTGCTTGGTCAGGAATACGCAGGTCTGGGATCCACCATAAGTCAAGGAGCTGGGAGATAAGCCAGAGGAATGTAAATACTTTATGGCATGATGAACAGTGAAAAAATATTAAAACCTACAAGTGAAAAAAAAGAAAAAGACAATTTTCATTCATTCGATGCTGTCACTAAACCTACTGGAAACCTCATTGTTGTGCCTTGTCAGTGGAAGGACAGCTGCCAATGCTCTAGCCTGATGTGTGTGTGTATAACTAAGGCTCTGGGCAGTGGCTGAAAGGTGTTTTTCAACTCCTTTCACAATTTTTGTGGTCTTGTTTGATGTGAACTTGAGGACACATTACACCTATAGAAGTGAGAAGGCAACTGCTTTTCTCCAGTACATTTGACTGGGAGGGCATATGTGTTTGACCCACTGCCAGTGCACTTAGCAAAGCATATCTGCACCCAGCCAGTGATTGATTCCAGTGTGCAAAACTGCGCAAGGATAAATAGTGTTCATCCTTAAGGCAAAGGCATTGTTGGTCCATGAAAGTGTAACGAGTTATTGCAATACCTTGTAATTCATTTCCCACAAAAGACAGTAATGGCTCAAAGGAGCCCTCACAGGCTATAAGGTAAATAAACTGAGTGTTAATAGCTCCCAGGTAGGTCTGCTAAGCACCACTCAGAGTATATTTTTCAGGAAAGGTTCCATGCGGCTATCACCATTTAATAGTTCCTGATGGCAGGAAGAATATTTGCTCTTAAAGACCTTGGACTATGAACATGGAAGACTTTTGTGTGTGTGTGTTTTACTTTTTATTTAAAGGATATATTCTTTCCTTCAACTTAAAGGTCTTTTAAAGACCAAGAAAATATAAGGGGTAAAGAAAATGCCTTAACTAGGACAAATGAAAATGTTTTAAGATACCCAGTATATTTCAGGTTAAGATGTGAGTGCATAATAATGGAAAAAGCATTTAATGATCTGTTGATCAAATACTCAGACTCCAAGGTTATGTACTTTTCAGTGTGTATGGGGGCAGAATTTGACCTACTCTTGTAAAATCTCCTTCCTCCTTATATAGCTGGTACAAGGGCATAGAGTCACAGCAGTCCCTGGTTATTTCCCGTTAAGGAAGAAAATCCCTGGAAAGGTGCTGTGATCTCTTCCTCCCCCTGTGTACCTGGATGATCCATTCTGGCGAGCAACTGTCATGAAGAATGCACCTCACAGCCCTGTGAAGTTAACTGTGAAATCATCAAAGAATTATTCTCAGGTTTCTAATATACTTATGAATGCTGACATAAGAGGTAGTTTATTTTCTCTTTTTGAAGAATTTACATCTATGATTCAAACTACCTTAACCTAAAAAAAAAAAAAA
>WBMY01011142.1:387038-522523 GCA_013397315.1 Donacobius atricapilla
AAAAATCCCAGTAGTTTGATCAAGTGTTTCGCTGTTGCCATCAAGTGGCAAAATGTTGGATTGCAAAACTCCAGCACGCAGCGCCCAAACTGACTCAAATACCTCTTGAACAGCACCAGTGAGTAAAATAACCCCTGACAAGCCTCCTCCAAAATTACATATATATAAATATGTATGAGAAAAATGGACTGAAATACATATAGTATCATGATTACTTCAGTTTGATCTGGATTCTAATAAGTAAAAAGGCTAATATTTTTGAGTATTACTAGTTGATAAATACAGGCAACTTATAAAGCACACTCAGAGATCCTTGTTGAAGAGCTACTTAAACTGAAGTGGCACAATGCTGTAGCCTTTCCTTGTAGAATTTCTTTCCCAACTGTGTTTGCTGTCCTTTGTTACAAGGTAATGCCTTTTTACAGAACATGGCCCTTTGATTTCATATCATAGCTGCACTTCATATCGTCAGAGTAGAATGAGTATTCAGTTTGCTGCAATATTCAATAACTTCACAATAGGATCAACTGAAAATTTAAACTTGCAGTTTATCATCCATACACACCTCTTTTTTCTTTTTTTTTTTTTTTTTTTTGCCAGCTGCGTGACATCATATTATTGTTCAGTAGGAAGGCCTCTGTGCAAAGGAAACACATAAATTTATAAAGCTTGTGCTCTAGTTCCTTATAAAAATCCAAATAGATAGGTATGGTTTTGTCTTGATTTCTCAGGGCACTGCAAATATCAAAACTCATAAATGCTGCCAATGTGGAAATTATCCCATGTTTCAAAATCTACATCATGCAGGGCTAGATTTCGAGAAGTGCTTGAGCACCCATGCCTGACTTAAAGGTTCCTGAGAATGCAGAGCATTTCCCCCTGTGAAAGCCTGGAGTTACTTACCACACACGCCTCACACTCAACAGGAGCTATAAGAATGCCTCAAATAGATACAGGCTCCAACTTTTACCCTAAAATGAATAATTTCTTCACTCGGGATCACTTTCAGCTCCTGATGCCAAAGGGGTCACAGAATCCAGCCAAGCTGCATGGTACTTTTCATGGACAAGAATCTGAAAACAGTTTCACACCAAGAAACAAAACCAACAACAGAGAGCAAATGAGAGTGTGAAAATGACGGAAATGCAAGTGGAAAGATCAGAAATAATCAGTAAGATTTCCCTGGCATTAGAGAAAGCCTTACAGTTTAATTAATTCTCACTGTAGATACTTCCAGAGGTTTTATTTACAAATTCTATTATAAGCATATTTTTTTTAGGCTTCTTATACTTTCCCCACTGAAATTTGTGCCAGTGCTATCAGAGGCACAAACACAAAAATACTTCATTTGAATCTTGCCCACTTCAGCTTTTTACTCTGTAATTATTTGCACTAGACTAAGTTTTAAATTAATATCTAGCCTGTATCTCTGGTACCTTTTGAGATCAGTGAAACTGTTGCTATTGGGGTTACTGTAGCTCTGTTGTTTGCCTGTTTTCTGTGTTTTACAGAACCTAAGTATGAAAGAAAGGCTACTCTCCTTTGCTCCAGAGTAGGACCTTCAGGATTGTGGGTACCTGTGTATGATTTGAACAACTCTCCTGCAGTAATATTTTACTGTGAGAGTCGTCCAGAACAAGCAGCAAATGGCTGTCATTAACCAGGTTTATGAATTAGCTTGCTAGCTTTGTCTCCCTTTCTGACTGCTACGTTGGTTTTCTGAGATGGGACATGTAGTTGCTATGACTCATCTACTTTCTCATGAGGTACTATGCCTGAGTTGTCCAAAAATCTCTCCTGGCTTGCAATGTGAATGTAGGAATGTAGAGACATAGACTACATGCCACCTAGGCAATTTTCACCTTGTGGAATAGGGAAGGTTTGTTTCTGGGCCTCTTTTTTCCTCCAGAGTGGGATTCACTTGGATTAGTTAGGGGCTCTACGCTAGTGTGCCTGGACAACAAATAATCCAAAGGATTGCATATTCAGAAAGGACATACACAATAGCAATGAAAATTCTTGTTTCAAGCTTATTATACATTCTTGCATCTGTCCTATCACTGTGGGATCACACTACCTTGCCATGGTTCTGAGATGGAAGTCCCATCAGCATCATTTAACAAGTGCAAGTACTGGACTCTCCCCTGGGTTATATGATGTGGTTATATGTACAGATTGGTCAATGAGAGGCTGAAGAGCAGCCCTGGGGAAAGAGATCTGGTGTTTGGGTTGATGGCAAGCTGTAGATGAGTCAACTTTGTGCCCTGGCAATGGAAAGGGCCAGCTGTACCCTGGGGTGCATCCAGCAGAGTGCAATGAGCCAAGTGAGAGGGGAAGTGACTGTCCTGCTCTGCTCTGCTACAGCCCCACCTCGAGCACTCTGTGCTGGTTTGGGTGCCTTAATGTAAGAAGGACATCAAACTGTTAGAAGGGGTGACCTCTGTGAAGTCTACACCTTCCTCAAGGGAGGCAGTGGAGGGAGAAGTGCTGATCTCCTCTCTCTGGTGACCAGAGATGATCAGAGGTGAGAGAATGGCATGAAGGTTCATGCAGGAAAGTTCAGGATGGATATATGGAAAAGGTTCTCCACTGTGTAGATGACCAGTAAGTGGAACAGACACCCCAGGGGAATGATCATGGCACTAAGTCTGCCAGTGTTCAAGGAGCACCTGGACAATGTTTCTGGTTGTGGTTTAGTGTTAGATAGTCCTGTGAGGAGCAGAGGGTTGGATTTGGTGATCCATATGGGTCCCTTACAAAATTGAGATATTCTATGATCATTTCACATAAAGGTTAGCTCATGATAACAGAGAATAACAGGGAAAGGAAGGCAAGTTTTCAGTCTTTGAGTCACATTTTAACTCTTTGACATTCTAGTCTGCATCTTCCATTCCTGTTGTCCAGGAAAGACTGCAGGACTGAAGGCTATCCTTGGACTTTTCTGAGTCAGCCCTAAGCAATGAGCTCTGCTTTAAAAGCTTTCCTGTGAGTCAGTAATGGTGATCTGAATCCTATTTGAGTGTCTGAACAACAGAGATTTGGCATCATCATTTGCCTGTCTTTCAGTTAGTCAGTCTTTTTTTAAGTTATGCTGTCATGAAGAAAAAGAACTGGTTTCAGTGGAAGTGGCACCAACCTCAGTATATTTTAAAGAAAATATTGGCTGTGGTCAGAGTCTAGGAAAAGGAGCCCTAATTCCAAAACCATTCCCCAACAGCTCCTCAGCTGTTGTCTAGATATACCTCTTCTTTTACAACAGCTTTCTGAAAAAGCTGAGCACTGACTTTTCATGTTTATGCCTGTGATATTTGTGGATGCTGTAAATAAGGACAAAAGTGAAATCTTAAAATTCAGGAAGGGTGTTTGGGACAATAGCAAACAGTAAATAGTTATCAAATGATGGGCAAAAAATAAATATGGAAATTTGGTACTTCAAGAGTTTCAGCATAATACTGTGTAGAGATTTGTGAGTACCAATATATTTCCACATTAATATTTAGGGCATTGAGAAAAAAATAAAAGCTTAAAGTGCCCATGCAGATATTTGTACATCTCAGTCTAAATTGCTGTCCAACTGTGGGGATTTTTAACCCCGACATCTCTCTAAATAGGGGTTTCTGTCTCTCAGAGTCCTGTAGCAGGGTTGAAAGATGAGCCGGATCCTGCAGCTTGGTCTTCAAAGATGTTTATTCTATTTCTTATCTCAAGGTCTTACAAGAGTGTCAGTGCGCTAGGAGAAGACGCTGCAACAGGAACATAGAGTCAGGTGTCAGGGCCGTTTTAAAGATTTCTAATCCAATTAACTCTAAAAATGTACTATATTTATGGTTTTGTGCCAATTACTATCACCTATTCTAAACATGTAATTTCTACCTCGATTTCATTCTACCAATGTCTTTGTGCCACCGTCACAGCAGAAGATGGAGTAGACGAAGAAGAAGGACATGAGACAACACCCCAAATTCTCCATCTTGCCTCAGTCTACTTCCATACTAAAAACCCAAAACTACAGTTTTTTACCCTGCAACAAACTAAACTAACTCTATTTTAAATCTTTATTATTTCTTAACTCATCTATAAGTGTTGGAAGTTTTTTCCCATGGACTAAGGTCAAAGACTGTGCTTTCCTGGGTCTCCGCCAGGGTTTCGGACCCCCCAGGGCAGTTTGAGGAGTTTTCCACCTGCCCTGGACTCCAACATCCAACCATTTCGCTGCCTGGTGCTTCTCTTGGTGAAAGCACTTCACTTAAACATTTTGACTGTGAGAAGTATATGTCTAGCCTATGTTGGCTGAGGGTCTTCTCCACTATAAGAAGGTGTACATCCATTAACAAATGCACATGGAGATCTGTTGCCCTAATTTTTCAGCCTTCTGTGTGTCTCACAGTTTCATAGTTCTTAGGTTGTTTCTCACACATGGGTGTTATAAAAGAAACAATGTTTTCCTTAATTCAAGATCATTTACATTCTTTGTTTTAGAGATATAGACAGGTGTTGGCCAGTTGTCTTGACCAATGGGATGGAGAGAGNGAGAAGTATATGTCTAGCCTATGTTGGCTGAGGGTCTTCTCCACTATAAGAAGGTGTACATCCATTAACAAATGCACATGGAGATCTGTTGCCCTAATTTTTCAGCCTTCTGTGTGTCTCACAGTTTCATAGTTCTTAGGTTGTTTCTCACACATGGGTGTTATAAATAGAAACAATGTTTTCCTTAATTCAAGATCATTTACATTCTTTGTTTTAGAGATATAGACAGGTGTTGGACAGTTTTCTTGACCAATGGGATGGAGAGAGGTGTCAACCTTCTCCCCCAGTCCCTGGCCTCTGTAGAAATACTATAAAAGTAGAGTCAGATTTTATAATAAACAGTTTGTGCCTTCTCACCAAAGTAAGTGTGTGTGTGTCTGTGTGTCTTTGTGTCTGCGTGTTGAACAATGACAGAGATCTTTTTCCCTTGCTCACTTGTCTTCTGGCAGTAGAGCAATTTCTCCATGCTTCCTTTCTGCTCCTCGGGGAAGTTTGCAGCAATGAAGGAATTTCCTGTACTCATTATATCTGAAAGAAAAAAAGCCAAAACCAAAATGTCTTTTGATAACAGCAACAGTGATAGTTACCTGAAGTCTTTTAAACAATGACAACTTGGCTCTATTTTCATGACTGACTTACTCAGCTTATTCTGGCTAATGGTATTAGGATGAACTGTCTCTAGGAGAAGTTAGTACAACAGTGATTGGCAATTGTTTAATGAAGGTTGGGTCAAGTTTTGATCAGTGAAAGGAAGAAAGACGGTGACAAATATGGGCAGCATGTGCATCTTGCAGTGTAATTGAGTATCAGCTGCCAGCACATACCTGCACTCTCAGTATTACATAAGTGGCATATGGACAGCAAATATATGCAAGAGCACTGATGGAAACTTTAGCATCTAATTCCCACTGATTTCAGAATTTATTATTTATGCCTTTGACAACTTCCCCTCTCCATCTCTAGAGCAGGGTGAAGAATGTTACTGTTTAGCAGCTGTAGTTCATACAGAAGGAAAGCTGTGTTAGGCACCCACAGAGAGATGCTAGAGGCTGAGGATATGCTGTACATTTCCATACACTGGTGTCATTTGAATCAAGCAGTTGGATGTGTATGATGAACCAAAATAAAAATCTGATGTGCCATAGAGTATCAGAAAATTTTTATGTTCCTCAGTTTCTGAAGGAACTCAATCACTCATTTACCAGTTCTATCTAAAATTTTGCCCCCAGTCTGAAAGTAGTGAGGCAGATGCCAAGTCAGCTGGGTGGCTGTGATGTTTGTATTCATTAAGCCAGCTCTCACTGGAAACATTAATAAATCATTGCTGTTGACTGCTATCTATAGGCTACCAAGCTGCAGAACAATCACTTTACCTTAGACATAGAAGAGAAGCATTGCATACAAAGGTCTGATCATATATTCAGTTCAAACAGGACTGTGGTAAACTTAAAATAGTCCTTCTCCCAAAGAAACATTTATAGCCTATGTTGATCTAGTGATATTTGAGATCTCAACAACACATTAAAAAATGTCTCAGCCCAGAGATTATGAAAAAACATATTTTAACAGTGTCTACCGTGAACAGTCCTTAAGAGTCTCAGCACTATAGACAATGATTTAATAGAGACTATTGGGATTTCTAACTTCCACAATAGGAGATTTATTTTGAATTCTGACAGACGGCTTCCTGCTTTCTGGCTTTTTTCTTCTGGGGAAAACCCACACCACCAAAATACTAATGTTCAGGAATCAGAACATCAGTTTGCTAGTGCATTCTTTATTATTAAAAAGTTGCATTTTCCCCTTCAGATTTGTGGATCTCAAACCAGAGTGTAAGATACAGTGTCTTAAATTATGAGCTTGTGAAGGCCTCCAGTAACTGTTTTGATCAGTGCATGAAGCCAACACATCTGAGGGTGTGTGCAGACCTTCCAGTAGGTCTTGGAAGGAGCGTTCTAATTCATACTGGCATTTTAATCCAGGACTCCACTTTTGACATGAGTCTCCCAGTGGTCTCCATATAACAGTACCTTGGTCTGGGAGTACATGAGCTGGGTTCCTTATAGATATAATTATCTGAAAGCTGTGTTCCAGAAATATACCAGGAGGGTACCACAGCCACAAATGGACCCCTGATCCAAAGTAAATAGCATCTGAAATGTATTTTTTCTGCATGTCAGATCCTCAGTGCCCACTATTTCACTCTACACATCTATAGTTCACAATACGTGCCAAGTGACAGTCACTAAGCAACATACAGATTTGGAATTAATTGAATATTTTTTTGGAGTGGAATTTTCTGAATTTGTTTTTATTAACTGTTTCCCCCATAAACCTATAAATAGCTGTACACATAATCTTAGGATATCAATGCTGAATCTGACTATCTGATGATAGGGTAAAATACATAGGATTATTTCTTTGTATATATATACAACCTAGAATTATTTGATTATATGTACATGCTTCTGGTTATTCAGGGGCACCGTCTAGCTATGCAAATATTGGTAACAAATGCTCCAGTCCAAGAAAATAATGTAATAAAATTAATGGATGAATTCTTTTTAAAAGCTGAGAAGAACTTCTCTATTTATTTATTTATTTGTATTTATGTGACTAAGAAAAAATTTAAAAACATTTGATATTGTAAAACATGCAATATAACTGTTTACAGTATTCATGTGTGTGTTTACAGTAGTAGAAAAATGTAGCTCATTAGCTGTGTTAAAATACAGATTTTCGTGGTCACAGAGAAAAGAATGTTACAGCCTTGCTATGCATATTTAATGTTTGTGTTTCAGAGTTAGGTCTAACATCGTTGTCATCTGAAATGTGCTTTGCTGTTGCATTGCTTGATTTTTCCTTTTTTTCTGGGTATCCTGTGTAGCTAACATGATTCTTTCCTGGATCAGGTCTATAATTCAGTAAACTTGCAAGCCTATTAATAGTTAAGAGAGTGCAGATGGAAATTCACCAAATTCCTACAATGCAAGGAATACCACAAAAACTTGCCTCAGGGCAGATATGTAAGTGGGAGGCATCAAGACACAGTTTGACAAGCATGATAATCCAATAATATCAAAGTATTCTGACTGGAATTCAAGTGTTGGGTAGGAGACATTACAAATAATGAAAGAATTTATCAATAGTAGTAAACCAGAAGGCTGCCAGAAAGATCGAAAATAAGACCTGATTTTGCTAACAATAGAGATAAAATTTCATATGAAAGAGCACTAGAGGACTTGAGGCTCACTCTGGAATCTGTCATGTATGGAAAAAATACAAATTTAGAAAAAAAAAAAAAAGTCATGAGTGCCAAGCAGCATGGAAGTTCAGCTTTCCAGACTTTTAAAAGTTGCAGTAATTCTGCCATATGCTGCCCCCCAGCTAATTGTATAATTAAGCCTGTAAAATACAGTAAAAACACATTGATTCCTGAAACTTCTTGATTACATACTGATGATTATAAAAGCTAAATGCAAGCTTCCTTTAATTTTAAATTTTAATTGAAAAGTTTATTTCCGTAATTCTAGGTCAAACTGTAATCTAGGGGAAAAAAATGTTTAAAACAGGAGTAGATACCGTAACAAATGTTTGTGATTGATTTGTGAAATATGCTAATTTTTTTCCAAATTAGAAATGCAATATGCGCGTTCATTTTATTCTTTATGAAAATTATTTCAGGAGATTTTGAATGCTAAAGCCACAGTATAATTTATTTTAGCAGCCCTCTTTTCAGCTGTAATGAATATATTTCCTGGGGAACTGACAGACTATTGCACAAAGTAGAAGATATTTTGTTTCATTAAAGCAAAAGGAAGATCAATGTGTCTTGCCAGAAAAACATAACTATGAGAAAATGCTTTCAGTATACAGCAAATTGATATAAATACTTCTAATGGAATAATTTTCCTTAACAAGTTCTATTGGTACCTGTCATTTGAGATAGTTGGACAAGCAAGACATTTGAAAGGAAGTTAGTACTACATTCGAATTAAAGGCTGTAGATAAGACTTCAGATCTCTCATTTTTTGGTAGTGTTGGAGCAGGTTATGTAGTAGCATGATGTTTCATGTTTGAACTTTTAGGGGAAGATGCAGGATAAAATACCAAATACCAGAATTTGTTATTGCATCTGGATACTAAGGAGAAAACAGATGAGTTCTGCCTAATTCTGGCAAGTGTCAACAAGAAACAATGATTGCTTTTACTACTGCTACTGGTTATTCATACCAGGTTACAAAATAAAACGAACATAAAAACAAAATGAAAAGAAGCAGAGTAAAGCAGTGTGATAATATTGCTTTGCGTTACTGATGAACAGAAGCGGTAAATAAGCTTTCAAGTAAGAGCAGAAAGTTTGGACTTGCAGAGAAAAAGACTTATGCGCAGAAAGTGTTGCTGGTAAATTTATTTTCACTGTAAAGTCCCACCCTGAAAAGGACATTAAACCCTTGATACTTTTGATAGAAAATACTTTTTTCCTTAATTGCCCTGGTTTTTGTCTCTACATCTGTGCTTAGGGAAAATGCTTCTATCCTCCTTTCACGAACAAATTTGAATTTCAGTGCTGGTTGATCAGCTGTTTGTGAGGAGGGGAGCTGTATTTGGTCAGTATAAACCCCTGAGCTCCCCCAAGCTCCAAGCAGGCATTTATATCTAAACAAGTTGCCTCTGCTTTGAGCTGCTTTCTTGTGCAAGACAAAAGCGCCGGGACTTTTACTTTCTATCAGATGGAGCTTTGGTTCACAGTGACAAAGAGTCTTTTCAAAAAACCACCATCAACTTCTTAGATGAATTAGATGAAGAAGCACTACTTCTTCCTTTCCCATCCACCAAGAGCCAGCAGAGCACTCCCTTGTATCTTTCTTCTGGGATAATCCTGAGGAAGCCCTCAGGAACCTGTTTACCCCATGACCAGCACGGTGTGTAATAATGGCTAGGTAAGTTCACAAAGGCAAGCACTGAATTCACTCTCCTTTCCACACACTGTGACAAGACTTATTTTACTAAAAGCCAATGGCTCATCATGTGAAGAAGGCTGAGAGACCTTTGTTTTATCTCCTTACATTTTGAGTTATACTTTTAAGACTTCTGCGTTGCTCTGCACTTCATGATCTGCTAGCTTTTGGATATGGACCTTACAATGGAAAGAAGAATCTGAGAGTCTCAAGAAGAAAGGAGCAATTTATATTCATCTGACTGGTACATGTTTGCTATCCTGACGTTGGCAAAGCTTTGACAAAAAGGATAGTTTAAACAAGTCCTCTTCTTCTCTGGCATATGTTAGTAAAATGTAAAAGATTTTGCTTTACCTTATTAGAATAGGGAACTAATTTGAAAATATTTGGAATATGTTATTCTGCCAGGATGTATGGGAGTTTTGGCCATATGTTTTTGAAGAAAAGAAGTTGATATAGCATATTCAAGTGAAAAAACCTGAACTAATTCTATCAAGCTGGCAGTTTATAGAGTATTGGGCAGGTCTGCTATGGTATCTGTATGAACACCGTGGGAATCTGACACCGATGACTCAGATTCAAGTACAACTGGCTTGCAATGAGAAAAATGTTCTGAGATGTTGATGCATAATCTGCTAGTGGGCAAGAAACAGAAATCATACTTTCCTTCCAGTAGAACTGCTGTGGTTCTATAATGCAATGCAGTTCTGAGTCCACATTGTTCAGACCTCAGTGGAATTTCCTTTCTATCCAGCTTTATTAGCCCTTCTCAGAAATTTGTTTCTGGCTGCCAGAATTACAGATGGAGCCTGCAACTAGTAGGTTTTATGCCCCTGCCTGTTGCACATATAGGGAGGTACCACATTTCACAGTTCTCTTTGCAACTCCATGATAGCAGCTGCCCCCTGAGGCAGGGATTTATGCCATCAGTTTTACTTCATCAGTCTCCTAGCATTCAACCACCATCCATAGCACCAGGTCATGATTTGACTTCACTCAGCTTCGAATCCACAATGTACATACAGACTTAAACCCGTCTGCAGTTTTACCTGTCATACCAGCACCAGTGACGCAGTACGTCACACACACACAAACACACACTCACACTTTGATCAGAAGGCATGAACTAAAAACTTCACTTTATTTGAAAGTCTGACTCCAATGTATAGTATCTCTAAAAAGGCCAGGGATTGGGGGAGAAGGTTGACACCTCTCCCCATCCCATTGGTCAGGACAACTGTCCATCAGCTGTCCATATCTCTAAGACAAAGAATGGAAACTATCTTGAAACTATACAATAACATTGGCTGTGTTCACAGACCAGAGCGTGAGAAAGAACCCAAAACATGAAAGTGTGAAACAGAAGAGAAGGCTGAAAAAGTCAGGGCGACACACCAGGGATGCTGTTTTGGAATAATCCACAGTCCCTCATCAAAAGGGTTCTGAACATATGTGTTCCCCCTCCCTACATCTGCGCAATTTCAAAATCACCATTTGAATCCTAAAACTTGCCTTCAGCTCCAGAAAATTAGTTCCTTGCACAGCACTTTCAGGTGGCTGTCTCGGGGACTTCAAGTTTGTTGTCACTGACACCTCCCTTTAGGAGCAGGACCCAGACCAAGAGTCAAGACATCCCTAACAACAGTGCTCTCTGGACATAGTCCAATGCATGCAGAAAAGGCCACTCTGTCTGTCCAGTTCTGTTCCCTGGCAAACTGGTCCAATTCCTTGGCAGAAGAATCCAAGGGGATTTTAGCTCCGTGACCTAAGTCACAGGTCCTTATTGATCCAGGGGAGATCACCCACAAAGGAAATTAATAGTTGCCAGGAAGTTATATCTCCAAAGCAGGAGCCGTCATCATACACATTCCATCCCCAGAGCTTTCGGAAATCCATGGTCAAGAGAATGAATTATCTCACTGGGAGGCTTTGATGAGGAAAAGCTCCCGGGGGTGGAAGTAGGAAGGTATAGGAAAATGATACATGATTATTTTGAGAAATGATACGTAAGTAAAAATTGATTTCTAAATGTAACAAATATTGTGCTTACAGAACCCTTAAGAAATATTTTTTCAGCACAGGGGACAATATTTGGAGATCAGCCCCTCTCTTCCCAACCTTCATTGTCTGTCTCTTTGGAAGAAAACCATTAATAGGAAACTGTGTCGGGCTGAACTCTGAACTAAGCTTACCTTCTTATTCAGTGCACTGCACTGTGGCTATGCTTTGGTCTGTCTTCTGGTGGTATTCGACATCACAGCAAGAGGGTGTTGGGGATCGTCTGGAGTGGTTTGTAGGATGAGAGCTGGTGATGTCAGCTGGTGTTTATCTGTTGACTGGGGTGGAAGGATGTTAGAGCACACCTGGGAGCTGGGATCCAAGACACATGTAGGTCATGTGCAGTTTTGCCTCTCCTGAATAAAGTGATAAATACAGACACAAACCAAGACAGTTTATTACAGAAAATTTGATTGGGAAGAATTGAGTGAAGTCATGTGGATGTTGGTTCAATTCTTGACAAACTGGCTGACCCTAGTGGATTTCAAGTAAGGGAGGCTGCAGAGCAGCAAGACTTTTGTGAAGTGCCAATTTTTATTCCTATTCTTGGAGATACCAATATTCTTTGCTAAGGTCTTGTGTGGGATGTTCACACCATCCTTCAAAACAGATGGAGCTGGCTGCCACTGGTGAAGTTTGGATTCTGGTTAGTTGGCTTGCTGGGTGTTTTTGCCTTCCTATGTTTGACAGACGTAGTGATAGATTTTGATCTGTTTTATTTTCTTCTGCTGACCTTTTATTTTTTTTCAATGTGTTTGTTAGGCTTGAATTTGCATCAAAATAAATGGATGCATTTGAAAAGAGTGTTTTTTCTGTTGTTTTTTTTGTCACCTGTGAGAGTCAAACTCACTGAAGGTCCTACTTTTCTTGGAGAAGAAGTGTGAAAAAAGCTGGGAGCATGTCTTTTGGCAGGTGATAATACACAAATAGCTTTTCTGAATACCTATTAAATGCACTATTGTGTTATTAATAACCAGTTGAGCCAGTAAGTTGTTTATTATTATTTTGAACCACTGATTTTTTTTTAATCTGGATGGCTTGGTCATCATGTTAAAGTGAGCTAAGCTTCAATGTTTGTGCCATGTGTAAGTGATACAGCTATATCAGTGCTTTCCAGAGTTCACAAGTTTAACATATTCTGAAAAAAAATTATTCCAGCATGTCTTTTTCATGCTCCATCTTACTCTACTGCTGAATGTTTGGAAAGAATCAGCAGAATATTTTCCTTCATTTCATTAATTACCCAACTGTTGAAAAATGTCTGTTACTTCCTTCCAAAAATATTCTGTGGAAGATTTAGAGTTGTGGTTTTAAGATACAATGGGAATGAGCTACCTCAGCTGTTATTATAGAGGGTGTGCTGGTTGGAAAAAAAGGCTTAGGACATCAATTCTACGCTCTGAAACTTCACACAAAAAGGTCATCCCCCACACGTAAATCTATCAGTACCTAAGTTGTGTGTTTCACTGCCACGTGTATCTCCACATTACTGAATTTCTTTGGAAAAAAACTAACTGGGAGGATGAAGGTCCTTGATACATCTCTGTATAGCTCCCTTGCCAGGCTGCAGTGGATGTCCTGTGCTGATGGAGCAATGGTGTCAGGGAAAGATGGATATCACAAATCACAGAATGCTTGAGGTGGGAGGGGACTTCTGATGGTCACCTGCTGCAACCCCTACTCAAGGCCACCTAAAGCAGGCTGCCTTTGACCATGTTTCCAAGGAGGGAGACTTCACACCCTCTCTAGACTCAGTCACTCTCACAGTCTAAAGTGCTTCCTTACGTTCAGATGGACCATCCTGTGTTTCAGTTGGTGCCTGTCACCTCTGGTCTTCTCATTGGGCACAAATGAAAAGAGCCTGGCTCTGTCTTCTTTTGCAACCTCCCTTCAGGTGTTTGTACACATTGATGAGATCCTCCCTAAGCCTTTTCTTCTCCAGGCTGCACAGTTCCTCTGCTCAGCCTTTCATTGTATGAGAAATGTTCTAGACCCTTCGTTAGCTTTATGTCCTTTTGCTGGACTTGCTCCAGTAGTTCCATCTCCTTTGTCCTGGGGAGTTCTGAACTGGACCCAGTACTCCAGATGTAGTCCCACCAGTGCTGAGTAAAGTGGAAGGACCACTTCCCTCAAACTGCTGTCCACTCCTCCTCACGCAGTCCTGGATATCATTTGCCTTCCTTCTAGTAAAAGCAGTTTGTTGGCCTCTATGCAACTTGGTGTCCACCAGCACCCCAGTCCTTCCTGCAAAGGAAGCTTTCCAACTGGTCAGCTGCAGCATGCGGCTGTTCCTCCCCACATGAAAGACTTTGCATTCACCTTTGTTGAACTGCGTGAGTTGTGGAATTGCATGTCAGTCCATTTCTCCAGCCTGTTCAGATCCCTTTGGTTGGCATCATGACCCTCACAATTTTCTATCATCAGCTAACTTGCTGAGGATACACCCTTCCCCATCACCCAGATAATTATGACAACATGTTCCCAGTATTGATTCCTGGGGTACATTGCTCATTATTGGACTCCAAATAGACTTTGTAGCACCAATCATGGCCCTCTGGGCCCAGCAATTCAGCCAGTTTTCATTCTTATTCAGGCCATAATTCATCATCTCCTCTATGTGCCAATCTTATGGGGAACAGTGTCAAAAGCATGACTTAAGTCAAGGTAGACAATGTCCACTGTCCTGACATATCTGTCATTTTGTTGTGGAATATTATCAGGTTGGTCAACTATTACTTTCCCTTGGTGCATCCATGCTCCTGGTCATCTTGTCCTTCATGCCCCTGGAAATGGTTTCCGGGATGAGTGGCTCTGTACCTTCTTAGGGCTGGAAATTAGTCTGACCAGCCTGTAGTTCTGTGGCTCCTTCTTCCTACCCTTTTACAAATGGCATTTGCTTTCTTCCAGTCCTCAGACATTTCTCCCAGTTGCCATGATTGTTCAAGATTTAGAGTGGCCTCAAGATAATCAGCCAGCTCCTTCAGCACTCACCCCAGTAGAGCCCATAGACTTCTCTATGTGTGTTTTAAAGGCTTTTCAAAGACTGCTAAATAAAACACTCTTGTGCTTTTGGTCCCATCTTGTGTCATGAAGAATATAGAGAATAAACTTGTCACAACCAGTTCTGCTTCTAAAACGCTGTGAAGGTCAGAAGTCCAAAACAGAAATGAGGTGGTATTAAGAAGGATGATCATTCAAGAATTCTTCCCTGGCTATTCAGGAAACCTAAGAAAAAGAGACTTCAACCCAGTCCTAAAAATGACAGTTACAAGCCTGACAACTTTACTACTCCAGCTATATACCTAAGCATATTAAAAATATCCTGCAGTGAGTTCTCCTTGTAGTGCTTCCATTTCTACCTCTCTATGGTTTTTTTTGAGACCTTGCCCACTGCTTTCCTCTCTTACTCCACTGCCCTGCTGGTTGCTTGCTCCTATAATCCCATACTCAAGGCCTGTCCAAGGTTGTTCCCATGCTCTTACAGTTTTGTGGAAAGTGGCATAAAGAAAACCATCCATTTTGCTGGGGCAAAGAGATGAAGGAGCGTTACAACCAGGAACTCGAAGCATAATCCACCTTCTTAAGCAAAATATTCCAGTCCTAGGAACTAAAAATCACTTGATGGCTCTCACAGATGGGTAAAATACTAATTTGTGTTTAGCTGTGGTACATATATGATCTCAGGGCAGGAATCTTATAACCCTCCCCTTGACTAACGTAGAAAAGATGAAGACTTGCTGAGGTAAGCCAATAGCCCCGCCATGCTGAAACACATATGCTTCAGATGGTGAAATGGGACAGAGCCAGTGGAAACCAAAAATTGAAACATGTTTTTAAGGGAAGAAAGCTATGTTACCTATATAGTAGTGGGTCAAGAAAAGGTGAGGCTAGTTCAGCTAAATAGGGAAAAAAGTACTTTATCTAATTCTTTTTCTCTCCCCCCATAATTTTGGTGGAAAAAAATAGAGGGATGTGAGCATTTCAGTGAATAAGACAGAGACATCATTCTCTGAACTTCTCTCTGTTTTTGATAGCTAAATATTGTGAGGGCTACAGGTGCATTCAGATCCAAAAAGAGCCACAGCAAGCTGTTTATTGAAGTGAAAGAACATACATATTCTTCTATGTATTCTCTATATTCTTATCCTTAAGTTGGTGTTAAAAGGCAAAAGTTAGAAAGCATTAATAGGAAGATTAATAAACACTGCAACAAATCCTCTCTTCAGTCTTTATGTCAAATGCCACTGTCATTTCTTTCTTAAAAATTTAGTTGTTCTAGGAATGGTTATTAAAAGAGAGAAAGTTGAGATGACCAGACTTGCTAAGGTTTAAAGTTCATGAGATAGGTTTTGTAAAGCTAATGCTGTAGTTTCCATTTTCCTAACTCCTCCAGGAGTTTGTCGTGCTAATTTACATCCCAGTGCTATAAGGGAATACAGGACTCCCCAAAATCAGTCTTTACAAGGAATGTTGTTTCTGCCCTCTCGTGGCCACGGACCATTTTGCAGTTTTGCATTGGCAAGAATTCCAGACTTGAATCGCATTTTGATAATTGCAAATAGCTTTTACTTTGGAGAACAGACAAGTTTTATATCTCCGAGTCAGTTTTCCTATATAAAATGTATTTATTTATATCTTTCATTTGAATATAATAGTTGATTATTTAGATTATCAAATTAATGACATAACATTCTTCTGGTTTATGTCATAACCCAGAATATGAAGCTGTGACTTGCATGTTTACAAGAAACAGTTAAACAATGTTTATTTTCTAGTGACTGAAATTATTTTAGTTTTAGAGTCTGTGTCCCACTTTTGGTCTGTTCACATGAAAAATGTATAATTGCATGCGGCAGCTTCTTCACAACTTCAGTGAATCTTTAACTCATTTATAAATTAAATTACATTCAGTTTTCATGTCATGTCAATCAATCAATCCACTGATTCCCCTGGAGTTACTTTAAATTTATCCCAGACTGTTGGCAGGATCAGACCACCAGGTCAATTTATATTTTAGAAAGATCTTATACAGTGTCAGGGTGACCATGTATCCCATGTATGAACAATGCTGTCCACGACAGGCTTAGAGAGGGTCGAATTGTTTCAGTTAAGGCTGCTGCTTATCACATTTTCTGATAGTCAAGTATTCAGAGACAGAATAGGTACATATGCATGCACAGTGATTTCTCTTGTGCTTATGAGCTGGTGAGGGTCTGAATGAGAAATTTTGTAGCACACATGTAAGAGCATGTAATGCAATAGTGATTTAAGAGAAAAGTATTATAAAAAACAAGAATAGATTATTCACTGTCAAATACTACTAACAAATGAGAATGTTTCTGTTACATGTTGGAAAATGGGGAAAAAACCCCATGACTTTATACGTTACCTGCAGACTTTTTCCTATGTGCTCCTTTTCAGTCAGCTCAAGTTACTGAATCCTCATCCTGGTGTTTTCTGGGGTAACTAAGAAAATTACTACTGCACATATTGTGCCACTGCCAAGCTGTGCACCATCTGCACTTAGCAGCAGAGGGAAATAAGACCCAGAAAACATTTTTCACTAGTTACACATTTCAGACAGGGGTAGGCTCTGAAATCCTCCAGCCCCCCTTGGATTCATAAAATCATATGCAGTATAAATATATGTGCAAGAACCTATTTGGTAGGAAATGTCTTGAAATGTAGAACTTCCGGAAACATGCAGTGGTGGTTGAGCAGACACAGGAAGAACCTTCTGAAAACTATCTGCTCTTTTCCCCTCCCCTGCTCCTTCTGCGGACTGACACATCAAGAGCAATTCAGAATCACCTGGGTTCACACTTTCAAGATTCCATAAGCCATATGTGATCCCAGTATAACTACACTATAGGCTGCTCTGGAGTACCTCTACTGGTATTTAATTTCTTCACAGGAATCTAAATTGAACTTCTGACTTTTCTTTCATAGCTGCCAAAAGAAATCAGCTGCTGAATTGGGCTGTACAATTTCATTTGAAATGCATCTTGAGGGACAGGCAAGCACCTGCGCCTCTCAGAACTGGTGATGGTCTCCAAAGGCAAGTAGGTACTTAGTCAAAATGGTAACTACACTCAAAGACAAGCTCAGCACCAAACATGTGCTTTTATGTTTTTCTTGAACTGCTCTCTTCAACAACAGAGTTCAAAGAAAGTTTGTCTCCATTCTTTTACAAATAAATTTCTCCATATTGGCCATAGAGTAAATTCCAAACACTTTTATTACTCTGAGATGTGGATGTATTTTAAGTACCCACAGAATTAAGCAGGTAAGAGAAGTCGATGGTTTTTAAAAGTTTTCCTCTGTTCTCCTTCACTAATTCATCCAAATAGGAAGTGCTTCAGGTTTTGGAGCAGAGAGAGATTCCCCCCTGCATCCTACAGACCCAGGTGAGGCAGGCTGTCCCCCTACACCCCACAGAGGACCCCATGCCAGAGCAAGGGCATGCCAGAAAGGGGCTCTGACCCACATAGGAAGCCTGCACTGGAGCAGGTTTGCTGGCAGGACTTGTGGCCCTGCAGGCAACCCACACTGCACAGTCTGTTCCTGACGGACAGCACCCCATGGGAGGGACTCACACTGAGGCAGTTTGTGAAGATGTGCAGCCTGTGGCAAGGACTCCTCCTGGAGAACGCCATGGAGGAGTGTCTCCAAGACGAGGGACCCCATGTTGGAGCAGAGGAATAGTGTGAGGAGTCCTCCCCCAGAGGGGGAAGGAATGGCAGAAACATCACTTGATTAACTGACCCCAGCCCCCAATCCCTATTCCCTGCATTGCAGGGGTGGAGGAGGCAGAGGTAGAGAATTTGGGAGTGATCTTCCTTATCTTCACCCATGAGACTTTTGTTATATTTTTTCTTGACTGTCCAGCTGAAGATGGAAGTGATATGGTGTTTTTTTGTAGGCTCCTTGTGTCCACCCTGGATCAGCCCACTACAAGCATCTCCACAGCTTGTAAATCTCTTTTCAACTGATAATTTTGATATAAAGCTCCTCAGAGATACAAGATGTACTTTGAACCTCAGTGATGCAAAATAATTTAATATTTTCTTTCATGTGAGGAGAGGCAGCTTTAGGAACTAAAGGTCAAAACCCAAGCAAAATTTTGGTTTACAGTATCCTTAGTAGTTGCCTCTGGTTTTGAACTGCTTTTCATCTATTACTTGTTACCGGTGTATACACAAATGTGGTATTTGAATAGACAGCTACATGGTTCTCTGTGCCCTACAACACTCATATTGCATAGTTGCATGTTTGTGCCTTTGTGCTACAGTATGCAGCATGTGAAGTTTAGCTCCAGTTTCTAATATTTAAACATTTCTTTCAGTGTGGCTGAGGTATCAAATACATGTGAGGAGAAAGGAGATCACATGACCCAACCTCCTGTTGAAAGCACAACCTTAAAAGAAATAATTATCTGCTGAGGTGTTGCTGTTTGAGACAAAGCAGTACTTGGATACCTCTGAAAATTCGGGATGTAGCAAAATGAATTTTCCTGTGCAAGGTTTTTCTGACCTATGTCTGTCTTAATCACCTGATTCCATTTTTAAGACCTACAAACAATGGAAATCCTTCTGGTTTTCATTTCACTTTATGCACTATCAGCATGTTGGAGGATGGTAATAAAAGTATGGAATGAAGTTGAATAGCACTTAACAAGTTCTGGGTTTAGAAATCTGTCATAACCATATACTTTTTTTTCAATATTTCAAGTACAATGGTAGCATGGTAGCCTACAGAGATAGGATAGTTTTCTGAAAGCCAATCTAGAATATTTCTTCTACCAGTCAACTCTAGGGATCTAAGTGGATAATTTGTATGGCAACTGTATGAGAAACCTATTTTTTTGTTGGTTTTCATTAAAATTTTAATTGGATACAGTTCTGAGTAAGGCCGTGGGACTGACCTTCTGGTTAATCACTGCATAGGATACATTGTGCACAGATATGAAGAGATGAAAAAATGTATTTTTCCCTATCCATTTTTCATGAGATAAAATACACATAAAGATACTGTAAGCCTCTCTTTTCTTTCCTAGTAGCACAAATTTTTCTCATCCAAACTCTGTACTACAAAAGAACTGAGTAGCACTAGCTGAGGCCCTTCTACATTATGTCATCAGGAGGGCAGCACAAATGCAAATCAGATACCTATGGCTGTCAATGTACCTGTGCGAGATGTACTTTTGTGGGTGGCACTAATGAAAGCATTTCCAATTCCTGCTAAAAGGTGCTCTTAAACTTGGGGAAAATTTTAAAATGTCTTGCTTAAAGTTTGGAAATTTTTAGTGGTCTGTCATGACTAAGGATAGCCCAGTCGTATTTGAAAGAAAATGCAAAAGGCAGTTGCAAAAGCAATTGAAAGGAATCTAAGACTGACAGATTTCAAACATGATTCCCAAGTCTGACTCCTTCTGAGGGTAAACCAAAACTGTCACTTTACACACCACTAAATCTGTCTAAATGATATATTGAAATCAACCCCATGATGAGCCTTTGGACTTATAAATTAATCAGTATATTGTCAGCTGTCTTCTCTATAAGCTTGAATCAGAACCTAAAATAAGCCTGGTGATTTTTGCATGGAGACTTTAATGATAGACATAAATATTACTTGTATAGCAAGGAAGGCTGGGAGCTCCTGAACCTTACAAGAATTCATGCCAGGCAGTCTCAATAGCCTGTCAATTGATTTACTTGTGTCCTTTCCTTGCTTTTCCCAATTCATGAATAATATCTGTGTGTGGATAATAAATAATCCAGTGAGTGATAGCTAGAGCAATGTATGTTGCCTGTTGTGCCCCTTCTCCTCCAGTTGCACTATCTAGTGATTGTTTTCTTGGCTCATGTGCTCTCAAGCCAAACAGAAATTTTGCACAGCATAGCGTAATTCCTACTTTATGTACTTTTCACCTAGAAGTTCCTCTGCTGAGGGAAAATAAATCAACAGCCATCTCCCGTATCCATGCTATGAAGCTTGCAATAAGAGGAAAACTTAATTGTACCTGCTGCTGGGCCAATGCTTGGGCATCTGCTTTCCTCCCACAGAAGCTATCATTAATGCCAATTGATGTGTACCCTTTCCCTGTTGCTAGGTGATATGTGCCTTAAAAAGGCAGCTTCTATTGCTGCTCAGGGATTCTCACAAATCTTGTTTGCTTTTGGTTCACATGATGTGCAATGAGGTTTGCAGGACCAGAAACACAGCTCAGGGCATTTCCTTCTGCTGTCCATTTGACTGTTAATCACTTAAAGATCCTGGTTTTCCTGACTGAAGAATGAATGACATCTGTTCTGGTGGTAGGCAGTGGCAAGACTTCAACTTCATAGCCTGCATCTTTGACTATCCCCAGTGGTCAATTTGTTGACCAGTGACTTTCAGCATGGACTTGGCTGCTGTACCCAAGTGTTATAATGCAGAACCGGTCTTTCAACAGCACTTGTTAGGTAAAGTGTTTTGTGAGGCTCAGAGAAAAACCCAAAGATTGGTTTGGGACTCTTACATTCAGGAAGTGTAATCTCATTGTTTTTTATCTGTTTAGAATTTCCTATCTCTGTTATTTCTGGTATGAGTGAGTATAGTCTGATTCCTTTGGATTGAATTGGATTCACCAGGCACAGCCTGAATAGTGTCCTGTAGCCTCATTAACTTTGTGGAGGAATGGCAACTCAGCATCTGTCCTAGCTATGAATTTATCTGATCAATTTGATAGGGGTTTTTTCTAGGTTATTCTAAAGATACGTGGAATGTAAGGATATCTGGTTACTGGTTTTTCAGCATAAAGACTAAGACAAGAGACAGGAAAAATAATAAACTCTCAGATACCCAAACCTTGAGGAAGAGGAAGCAACAGGACAGTAACAAAGAGCAGAACTCCTAGACCACTTCTTGATGGGACTTGAACAGAACCATTCAATGCCTTGAGGAGGTTCAGCCAGACGCTGAATGGACACTGTGCATGGACACTGTGCACACGTGTGTGTATGATCTGATAGCAAATCTCAAGCCAGGCTGGCTGGAGAGTAGAGTGAGCAGTCTGGTTGCTAGAAACTGAGGAGTCACAGGCACCTGGAGGTCTAAGGGCTAGGAACTGAAGACAGATTATCTGGTTACAACCTATTGAACAGACTGAGCATCAAAGGGCTGCTGCTCAAGGTGCCCATTTGTGTGTGTGATTTTAATGTCAATTTAAAGCTGGACTAGCTGGTGAGCAGAAGAGATGTAGGAGCCAGCTGCCAGAGAGACTGCCTTTTAGATTTTATTTAAGATGACCCATAGAAAACCAGGAAAAATGTTTTCTCAACACCTGATTTTCTTTAGCTGTTCATGACACGAAGGCTATCAGCAGTTTTGATCCTGCTTCTGATTGTTATTCACATCATAGGCTTCTTTTTATTTGAACCATGCATTTTTATTCATTTTATGCTTCTTTTAATTCTGCTTAAATTTCTTTAAATTATACAGACATTGTTCTGAAATTCAGTTTTGCAACCAATAGGACCTAAGTAGCACAGAAATAAATAGAATTTTTACTACACTGCCACTGAAGTAAACTACTGCAGCAATGACTACAATTATCATTGCCTAATATGTCAAGGGTTTCTACAAAAAAATGCATTATGCATACATGAAGGCAGGTTTTCATTTCAGTTCACACGTTTCCTTTTCATGACCTTTAGTTTTGAAAACACATTGCAGCTTTTCCAAGTCTTTCAGATTCTGTCTTCGTAATATCATTCCAGGATTAACATAACTGTTAGAATTCATATCCCTAAAAATACCAGACAAATAAAACAAAAGCTGTTATAATTAGGTGAAACAGTGAGAAAGGAATGAAAGGAATCAAATTAAATGAGAGAGAACCTTGACTTCTAATATATCCGTTATCTTTTCTGGCCTGAACTTCTACTTTATGCATGTGTCAGATGGAGGTCAGGGGTAGCCAACTGAAACTTGGTTACAAGACAAATAGGCAGTTCCAGTAAGGCAGCAGTTATGATAAGAAGGCTGTTTTTGAAGAGCTGGTTTAAATTATTCTTAGTAATAGCAGGAAATAGTTTTCCTGTTCTGAAAAAAATTCTGAGATGTCATAAAAATTTTTTTTCATGAAAATGTGGAATGAAAATCAAAATCTCAAACATTGTCTCAGTAAGAAAATATGAAAAAAAATAGGATTGGATAAGAAAAAATAATTTTCAGCTTGAAATGTTGTCTTTTTTAAACTCTAATTTGCATAAATTTAGAAAATGGAAGAGGAATTTTTAGGTAAGTTTGTAATTTTATAGAGCTGAAATGGGATATTTTAATGATTCTGAACATTCTTCGCCAAAGACATCACTTTTGAAAATGAAACCTCATCCAAAAAAGCATCAAATCTAATCCTGTCATATGTACATTTTCAGATTTGGCTATTTGGCCCCTTCTCATTAGAAAAGGTTTTATAAAAAGATTCTCTACTTTTGATGAGACTTTTTGATTTGATGAACTGCAATATTTCTCTTGGCAAATTGAACCCATATTGAAATGCTTAGGAATATTCCTAGAGGAATTCTAGCTGTATTTAATCATCATTAACCTATGATTTAATATGCATTTTAATATGTGGCTTGAACACTTGTGTAGCATTACCTGGTTCAGATTCCTGAACGTCTCGAAGCAGATTGACAGCCAGTGACTTCCCAAATCTCTGTGGCAAATTTAGAAGTGATTGACTGGAACCTTTAACAAGTGGAGATCTCCCAAGCCTCTGTGATACCTTTGGAGCATTATTAGGTATGTTTTCTCCAAAAGCTCTTCCAAATCTCAGGGGCAAATTAGCAAATGGTTTAATGCTTCTTTCTTCTGGATAATTTCTTCCAAATCTAAGAGGTAAATTAGCAACTGAATTTGGCATCTTGCTTGCTGTAAAGGGGTTCATTTTAATGATATCTTTTGACCCCCAGTCTCCCATTTCTTCAAAATTGAGACTCCTCGGCTTTTCTTCCAAAATATTATCTTTAATCTAAAGAAAAATAATTTTAAAGATGATAAGATCATTTTATAGGGCCTTACTCCAGCTACCAATGACACAAAGTATTCAATTTCATACCTCCTTAGAAAGCTGATGGGTAATGGTTTTATTTTTTTGAATATGTGAATTTTTTTTTTTAGTTCTATTTGCTAACTAGTTTTAGTTCCATTGTAATGTGAGCTCCTTCATATGGATTACTTCATATGCTGATATTGTCCTGCTTACCTTTTCAGAACTCTGACCTCAAGGCCATATTTCCATATCAGTATCAGCAAATGGTTCAGCTCAAATGGTGTCAGTTGGAAATATTTCTGGGCACAGGTGTCAGTACCTATGCAATCAGTTAAGGTAGGACAGCAGTTGCTGTCAGGTCCACATTTGCTAGTATCACCACCTGAGGTTCTCTGGAAGGGAAGATGCTGAACATATTTAGTGATTTCACACAGACCCAGACTCTTACTCCTCTGCTCTGGATGAACAGGAGGATGGACCAAGCTATCTGAAGGTACAGCTCATTTCTTCCTCAGCATTGGGTGGATACTTTGGACCCAATATCCATCCGGGCTAACAGGGAAGTGAATGGAAAGCTTTTGGGTTAAGTTAACGTCCTTCCTGTTCTGACCTTGCAGCATAGAGGTTGCCCTGAGTTTTAAATGGCTTTAGTCCTCCACTAGTACACAAGATGCTTTGAGAGTTCCTGGGCTCCTAATTTTTGTGCAACCAGCACAAGTTAGACTTTCTGTATCTATATTGTCATACAGTGAAGAGCTAAACCTAGTATATTACCTGTTTCATGATGTAAAAGGCAGCTATTGCCTGAAAAACAGCTTTATCAGTATAAACTTTCTTATAGAGCAGTGTTCTTCCCTCAGCATATTCAAAATCACTTATTTTTGTGAGAAAAATAAGTTTCCAGGACTTAACAGCAGGTATGTACAAATATGCATTTAAATTTCAGTTAAAGACACAAATGCTACTAATCTTAATTCTACTTCTTTATCCCTATGTGTCTTCCCTGTGAGCTTCTCCATTTACTGGCAGAGAATGGGAATGAACCATTCTAGTTCATACTACATGATTAAAACTTTAAATAAACTATCTCTCTGATTGCACCTGCACACTACTTCTGGAAGTATATAAAAGATAGTGAGCTAAAGTCCAGAGGATTTGACTAGCACTGTTGAAATTGTATTTTGTTTTGAAGGATGTTTATTATACTGATGATGGTAAGTCAAAAAGAGAGGTTGGCTCCCATTTCCTAGGCAGTATTTGCAGGGAAGACATGAAAAATTATACAGATGAAGTCTGCAAATTTCATTTGGCACCTATTGAGACATAATAAATGTGCAACCCTGCAAAGAAATTTTTATAGGCAATTTCCAGAGTAAAATTTTAAGATCATTAACTATATTAGATTTAAAATGTTCTCTGTTTATCATTATTCTTTGAGTATTACAAGCATGCCTTTATTAACTTTGGATTAATAATCTTTCTGTTATATTATGTGCATAAAATACCTGACAGGAATGCTAATTGAGGACTCACTGTGTCAATAAGAAACATTTCAGAAAAAGTCACAGCCTAATCACAAAGCTGTACTGCAAGAAAATTGAAACATGAGTTGATTTAAACAGTATGTATGTTTGAACAAATGAATTTCTTGAAAATTCTTTCAACAAGCTTTTTTCATACTGTTAGTTCTGTAATGCTGAATGCTGTGGAATGAGTTTAGGACAGCCTGTGCCAAAACATCCAGTGTGCTCAGGATCTGACCCCCAGTTCCCCCAAACAATGTCATAGTAATACAGATCTTACCTCATAATATTTATCATCATTGTCTTCTCTGCTCTGCAGCCTAGACTTCATCGGTTCATTTAAGCACACGCTGTAGGATGTGAGAAAGACTACCATAACTAAAGCAAACAGATTCAACTTCTTGGTTGAAATGACTTTCATTTTTCTCAAGTTAAGCTTACTCAGAGAGCTCAGAATCTGTATGGAAAATAAAACTGCCATCTTTTTATATAATCAGAAAACAAAACAAAATGTTTTCACCCTGACATCAGCCTCTAAAGCTCCAATCCCCAGTATTAATTAGGGAAATAATTTGAATATATTTGAAGAATGTTTGGAGTTTCTCTTGTGAAGCCTTTTAGACAACATAACTTCTTGTTAGGGACACGCTGACTTTACAAGTATTTTCTTCTGGTGAAGTATGTCTTAATTAGCTAATTTTGAGAGCCACAACAGTAGGGATATACAATAGCCACAATGCCCCATCACTAGTAGACAAAATCACCTTGTTTCTTTTGTACCAGTGTGCTCAGAAAGACTATGAAAGGAAGCTTTCCCCACATAAGCGTTCTTCTGCTTAAACAATCCTTTTGGACCACAGAATGCTTGTTTATATTTATGTACACCTAAGAACATTTGTCCCATTGAAAACAAGTGCTGTGTGTTGGAGTTGTTGATCAGATCCTAAGAGATGTTAGGCTTCAGTGTGATCTATTGACTTACATAGTGTCTATGCTCTAAATTTGACATATTAATTTGCATTCAGAATGGATTAGGTACATGCATTTAAAAACCTGCCCATGAGGTAAATTTTTAGAAATTCCAAAGGTTATGTTACATCTATATTTTTCAGGCCAAATTTCCAATAGTGGTTTTAAAAAGGCATCTTCCACTTAGCTGAACACAGTGAAAGCATTGGACTGCCCAAGTATGTTCTGTCCCAGAAGGAGATTCAGGATGCAGACTAAACCTACCCTTAAAGCACATGTTGAATTGGTTGCTAGATAGGCTAGGGAGCCAGGCTAATATTAGAAAAAAAACCCCCATCTTGTGTTGTTCTTCCATTTTTATTCCTAAATTCTTGAATTGATTTAAATTAATACTTAAAATCAGCCCCATGTGGAGGAAATCTGATTGCTCCCATCAAGTGCTCGCACTGAAAATTGGACTCTAGGCATGTTATTTTGAAATTTAACACCGGAGTTGTAAAATGTCCATTCCATCACAGCATTAGCAATGTTGTCCCAAGAGAACACGTTTTATGCTGTGGGCAGCATGGATAGTATGGACTGTTTATCTGCTGACAATATGTTACTGTCTCTGCTGCACAGCAACATTGAAGGATTTGCAAATAACCTCATTTTTTAATTAAGTTGGCTGTTTTGATGGGTGCATGCATGCAGTCATTTCTACCTTAGATTTCTGAAACTGAGATCCTGAAAGCCATAAGCAGCCTTCAGAGGGAAATCCCATTGACAGAGCTGGAAGTGAAAACGGGACAGCTTCTCCTAGATGAACTTACCCAGGTGGAGAGGGTGTCAAAGATTCTGCTCATTTTTTATGTGACAGAGACCATCAAATTGTTAAAATAGATGAGAATGGTATCAATAAGATAATTAGGAACTCCTGTGAGAAAAGAGTCTATTTTAATAATTTACTGGCATTTGTGTGTCACTTTGCCGTTGTACATTTACATTTCAATTTTTACATTTACATTTTTGTAGTCCTTGTTTCTTCGTGGTGTGCAATCCTTCTGGCTCTGGCTGACAGCAGAAAGGGTTGGGTTCAAAGACCATAGAATCATAGATGGTTTTGAGCTGGAAGGGAGCTTAAAGATCATCTATGAGATGATGCCATAGTCAGGGGCTCTTTCCCCTAGATCAGGTTGCTCTGATCCCCATCCAAGCTGGCCATTCACTTCCAGGGATGAGACATCCACAACTTTTCTTGGCAACCTATTCCAGTGCCTCACCGCCCTCACAGTGAAGAATTTCTTCCCTATATCTAATCTAAACCCACTCTCCCTAAGTTTAAAGCTATTCCCCCTTGTCCCTTTGCTACAGGCCCTTGTAAAAAGTCTCTCTCTTGTGGGCTCCCTTTAGGTACTGAAAGATGCTTAAGGTCTCCCTGGAGCTTTCCTTTCTCCATGCTGAATAACCCAAACTCTCTCAGCCTGTCTTCATAGGAAAGGTTCTCCTGCCCTCTGAACATCTTCATTGCCCTCCTCTGGACCCACTCCTATGGGCCCATGTCCTTGTTATGTCAGTGGGCCCAGAGCTGGATGCCATAATTCAGGTGGAATCTCAAGAAAGTTGAGTAGAGTCACTTCCCTTGCCTTCTGGCCATACTTCTTTTGATGCAGCCCAGGTTATGGTTAGCTTTCTGGGCTGCAAGATCACTTTTCTGGCTCATGAGATGGGAATAAGCACAGTTCTGTAAAGTCTCAAGGGGCAGTGGTTCCCCTTGCATTCTCTAAGGCTGTTCTACAAGGTGCTTTAGGGTGGGATGTGGTAGATAGGAAGGGAAAAAATACTGTACCAGTAGTGGTTCATGAAGAGGGCTTGTATGAGCACACATAAACCATGTATGCAGGAGGTAAGAATGCAGGATGATGCATTTGTCCTCAGAGTGCCTTGGTATGAGCCCTCTTCTCAGAGTAGGTGACTTGTCATCTGTTTTTAAATAATACTCATGGCAGGGAAATGGAATTCTGCAGATACCAAAATTTTGGTATTTGCAAATCTGAGCCAAATTATTTGTGAAACAGGGGGAATAAAATGTCAGTGGAGAAGACCTCTAGAAGGAGCCCATGTCCTCTTAGTGCTCTGACAGGTCAGGGTCAGCAACTGTACCTTTTCACCAAGGGCTGAATGTGGATTCCTGACTCTCTGGAGCCTCATGTCAGGGGGCTTCAATCAGTGAGAGTAGACAGATTTTCCAAGTTTTTTTTACTTTACGGTAACAATAAAGACATACAATAACAATAAAGAATGCAGTTTGTACTCTAATGTCTATTTAATGTGGTCATTTACCACTGGACCTTCCTTTTATTTAGCTGCTGCTTTATGAACCTCTCTTGATTAATGATCTTGCAATCAACACTGTGAAGATATTTGCCTTCTAAATTAAACAGTAATTGCAAAATCCAAAAATTCTCTCTTACACTGTTTGGCATAAATACAAATTGTGTTTTCCCTGGACAGAAAAAGAAAATGTATTGCTATTGTCCAAGCCAAATCAGGCTTTCTTGACATTCAGCTTGTCTCCCATGTATGTTGATTTTCTAATCAACATCAAGTGAAGTTTTCAGGTTTTTTGTAGGCCAGGCAGTCAGGGAGCTATGTGTCCTTGTACTTTCTAATGAATTAATTTGCTTTTGATGACTCTACAGCAGGAATTCCTTGGAAATTTCAAGTCAAGAAATTACAGTGATTGTTCATTACTTTCCTGAGGAAGGACTTGTCAGACCCTACTGCTCAAGTACCTGAATGGATAACATGAGCACTCTTCATCAATATGATCATGACTTCAGTAGCAGCATAAGCTGGCCCAGCTGACTTGCAACTGTGGCAGCTAAGGCATCCTGTCATGATCTATTAAAAATATATATTTGCAGAGGGAAGGTACATTTTTTGGTGACACATTGTGTTGTAGAAGTGGGCTGTTTATTCCTTAATAGCTTCTGCTTGATTCACAAAGGGTGTGATTAAGGCCTATGGAGGGTATTGTTGAAAATAATTTTTGAGTTCTTAGCCTCTAATCATAAACTTTTTTTTTTGTGTCATCTTACATTATTTGTCAGCCGAGCTATTCAGAGGACTTTAACATAACTGGACTTCTGTTTTGAAAATTCCCCAGTTCAATTGGAATGAGCTGTGCCATCTACATGTGAAACAAGCCTCACAGGCAGTGGCAATTTAAGGAGTTTCCCCACTGGTGCATACTAGAGACTAGGGCAAGGTAGTGTTTGCTTCTGGTTTTCCCTTCAGTTAATGTAGGTAGGCACATTTTGGCACATAGATAGGAACATTTTGGCTTAGTGGTATAAAAGTAAGCTGGATGTGATCTGTGACAAGTTGATGAATATCTACTTTAAAAATTTGACATTAATATATAATTAGTAGTAATGGCAAAAGTAGCTCAATTTCATAAGCAACTCCATGCATAGTTATTTGATTCCAGTGAAAGTTTTAATATTGCTCTTTTTTCATATAAGAATATACTGATAAATCCTTATCCATTATTAACAACATATTGTGTGAAAATTGCATGTTATATGACTCATGACACCAATAAGCATCTGTGCATTTCCATAATGATAAATCATTCATAATATATTCATTTTGCCATTATGTATTATATGACCTATCCTATGGCTCATTTTAAAGTACGAAGATTAAAATATTTGTAACTCCTTTCATTGGCAAGCAATTCTATCCATTTTTCAACCATTCCTATGGCTCACAGGGGGTTGTGTGGGCTTTGCTGTGTTGTGCTTCAGTTCTGGTGCACAATGCAAGGAGTATTTGCCTGGAATACATATGACTCCAAGCAGATAGATATACCTCCACTTCACTCACTATCCTGACTCTGCATGCAAATGGAGGCCTGGTGTCCCTCTCACACTGATAATAAATATTACAGCGATCAGGGGAACCAGTGATGCTTGCTTTCCCATAACTTATTGATTGAATATTAAATAACAGTGGGTAATCTCTGAGGTCCAGTAAGGATTAACCTTGCTGTAGCATCTCCCTGTGAGCAGTGTCTCTACCCTCTCTTGCTATGCCTGTTATTTCAGAGAGATTTTTCCCTGCCAAATTGAACTGAACTTGACTTCTAGACTTGAAAGTTATCAAGGGTGACTGATAGACACACACTTATGCACAGAGAAACAGACTTGCCGCATTTCATTAGAAAACCAATACCAAATCAGGAATGGCTCTGCTGAAATATCACAGGTATAAAACTTCAACATCTGTAAAATTATATGGACACAGTGATAATTTTGATCTTTATTTATGAGGCATTAGCTCAGCTTTTGGGGTTTTGCAGAAAAGGAGAACCTACTCTACTGTGAAAGAATAGGAGAACTTACTCTACTGTGAAAGCCCCATTCTTTGTGTACTGTAGCTTGCTATGGAAAAATAACATTTATGAAAGAGCCCTCTCTGATTTGCAGGATCAGACCTTTTGTTTTAAACCACATTTTCCCCTACATGTATCTCTGAGCTTTCCTGTTAGCCGGGTAGTAGTAAACAAAGGACAAATACATACAAATATTAAGTTACAAATCATCTTGGTTTTAGGTTAACCCCTATGAATTAATCACCACTGTTAGAAGATATTTTCCCCTTGATTCTCTGAATCCAGACTATAGATATGTAACTTTACATTTTAGAAATTTCTTTTCCTTGAGCTTTTAGAGCAGCAGGACAACAGGAGAGACAGAAAAACAATGAGAGGTTTGAACTGTTATGGTAACAAGCTGAAAACTACTTTGTCTGCTGGGTAAATAAGGTGTGAACAATAATTCCAGATTAGACAGGTTCTTCAATTATATATTTGTGTTAGTAATAAAATAAACATGTTTTCAAAAACATTTAAGATATAAATATGTGCCTTTTTATTAACTACTCTGCAGAGTGTAATACCATACTTACCAATTTACTATAGCTTGTAGCACTCTTGCCCATTCTTGTCTATTAAAAATTAAACCCTTTTACCATACATTATTAAAAGTTCTTTGGTTGGCTGCAAATCAAGAAAGATTTCATAAAGTCTTACAAGAACAAGAAATCTGATTAAATATAGAGTCCACAGGCAGCAATGGAAAGTGCATGAGAAAAAAATACAACATTAAATTATGCCTTAAAAACTCCTTCAGGACTTTAAAAAATCATGAGTAGATTTTATTCAAGTTAACAATTAACCAAGGGACTCCTAATAGTTTCATTATTCTATGTTTTCCCTTCACTTTTTCAGTTTGGAACTTGTGTTATAGATAAAAATACCTTCATTCCTTGTTCTCCCCTTTTTCAGAATGTTTTTTTTTTCTTAAACATATTATGCTCTTTTAATAGTTCCCCTGTGCCTTGTATATAAACACAGGAGTTTGAAGATTAAATTATATGCTAGCTGAATTGGTGGTTGCAGGGACTGATTTTCACATTAGGAAAAAATGTAAACAATATAGGAGAGGAAAAAAATTAAGGGAAAACACGTGTGGTTGGTGGAGTAAGAAAAAGACTGCAAGCACTTTACTGACAAAGCTGGAGAAACGGGTCCAGCTTATCTGAGCAAGCCTCCTGCCAGGGCCACCTCCCAGGAAGAGGGTCAAGGGCTTCTCAGCTGTTTGAAATAGGGCTGGGGAAGGGAGGTACCAACTTGATGGAAAAGAGACAAGATTAACAGTGCTTACAGTGGCCCAATTACTTTACTGCCGATTTTATGCAGCTTTCTCTGATGCTGTACTGGATATTGCTGGACAGTTTGGCTGCTTTAGCACTAAAATTTTATGGTCTTGCGAAAAAAAAAAAGAAGTCACTTTTCTCCCCTACTTTCTTCTCCTCTTAATTTTTTTTTTTTTTGGTAATTGTGCTTCCCTCTTCATCTGAAATACAGAGGACAGATTATTGTGAAGATTTGATCCTTATGGTGTGACTATGGGATCAGAAGGTTTCTAATGGGACGACTGGGAATGGTAAGGTACAAGTCAGTACTGGAACCTGTGCACTGGCTGTTCTACAGCTCATCTGTGATATCTCAGGGGAGTTGAATGAGGAAAACCCATGAAGAAATAAATAAGAAAAAAGAAAAAAAAGGCACTGAGAGGACAAATCTAGACCCTGGATGGAGCATGCAATTTTTAAATGAAAGGATCTAGGGGAAAACACCAGGATTACCCAGGTTTAATTGCTGTGATAATTTGGAGCCCGTGTGTGCTGAAACAGCTGTGTTCAACCTCACTCTGTTTTGAAGGAGAACACTTCAAAACTGTTACACAGGGGTCCCTAATTTATGATATAATCTGATGAGTTAGAAGGGACGCATCAGGATTACTGAGTCCAACTCCTGGCCGTGTGAAGGACACACAGAGAGTCATATCATGTGCCTGAGAGCATTGTCTAAATCCTTATGAGTAAAAAATTCATTGGTCCTTCTAGGAGTTATCACTGGGGTCCAGCATTTCTGGGATGGGGCGACAATGGACTGGAAGTGTCACTCTTAAATTCTTGACATTAGCTTGGGCATCAGGTACTTTTAATAGAATACTGCCTGTTAAAATCCTTATCAAATACCAAGTCAGTTCATTTCCTACTCTGTTCCCTGAACCTTGGACTGATTTTTTAAAAAGAAAAAAACAAGGAATTTTAGTCCTGAAAGCAAAGGAGTTCTGGTGGTGGTTGCTGCATTTTAAGGGAAGTGCTAGAAATAATGAGAGCTGTGTGCAGTGCCAGGGCAGTAAAAGAATAAGAGGCAGAAAGCAAAGGAGTAGAAGAGCAAATCTGGACAATCTGTACAGGATGTCGACCCAAAGCTTAGTTCCTTGCTCTTGAGTATAAGAACTAAGTAAGTTTTGAGTTATAGGGCTATAATTCCATTGCTGCATTGTGGAGACTGTATAAGGCCACTTGAGCTCTGCTCTTATAGTTTATGATTTCACCACAATCCCCTGGTGGAATTATAGCCATATAATTTTTTACAGTAGTGAGCTGCTTATTTTCCTGTTTATGACAGTACATCACTGGAGAACTTGGTAATGGTGACCTAGTCCTATAATATAGTCCCTTATACTCGTACATTTGTTTTTGAAGAAAAATTAAAATTCTTCTTTAGAAGCAGGATGACAGGCTGGGCACAGAGCAAGGGAACTCCTTTTCTGCCTCTTTATCTCTTTAAAGATTGTTTAATTTAGCAACTATTTGTCTAGATGCAGGAGCGCATGACTATGAATTTCACATCTCTGTATGACAAACAACTGCAAGACTCCTACTTTCATGTATTTTCCTTTCTCTTTCTTACCCTCCTGATGTATAAATATTTCTCAGTTAAAGCTCATCCCACCAGCCTCTTGCACAGGATGTCACCATAATATCAGGCAGAGGGGAGGTCAGTGTAGATCACCACAGGTGGATGCCAGGACTGAGGAAGAAACTGTTCTTGGGCTTGATCCCACCCTAGCATCATGCCCTGGATTTTGGTCCAGAACAGATGGACGTAACAGTTAATTTGATTAGTTGTGAGTGTGGAAGGGAGGGAGTCACAGCAATAGGGGATGGGTACAGTAGGCAGGTAATTTAAGTGTCATATGCTTGTCTGCTGTAGCGTCACAGCCGTATTCTGCTCCACAGGTAATGGTGCCAATTACTTGGTGCTCATAAATAAATGGAAACATTTAACAGTCAGCACAGTTGGCCAATCTACCAATTGTACCCTGAATACTGAGAGAGAAGGCATCACAAACTTGGCAATAGTTCTGGGGAGTTGCTTAGGAGAGTTAAGTGTTTGAATAGAGAAGCAGGGGACACCCAGAAACTTTTGATTTTGATGGCAGTTCTGACCTTGGCATTTAGAAAAAACTTGGTGGTTCTATTAACATCATTCTGTACAACTTTCAGTGATTTTATGGTAGGTCAAAACACATTTGTGGCCAAAAGGAACCGAACCTGTCTCCACGTGCAGACTAATGGGTGTATAATAGACGTCTGCAGGACTGCGATTTTAGATGAATACAAATTATTGAAAAGGTGTTTCATTTCAAATATTGAATTACCACTAATTCTAATCTAGAAAATTACCAATGTAGTGTCATAGAACACGTGGAGACTCCTCTGTTTCTTTTTGTTGTAAACAACGAAGTGCCAGATGTGACACATGATCATCATTCTTTTTCTTGAATCTGGGATGTGAAGAAGTATACTAAAAAAATCTATCTTGAGATCTGCTTTGACAAGACTACTAAGATTGGACATGTGCTTTCCACTTCCTTGACACTGAATCTACTGATTTAGAACATAAGCTGGTATTATCAGGTTGTATTTTCAGTTAAACTATAGATAAAAATTTAGAATACCTAGACATTAAGAACTGGGTATTAACTGGTGCTATCCAAGCACTGGTCAGTACAATACATGCTGCAATTTCAGGTGAGGCATTTTTAGTAAGAATTTAATACAGTTTATCATAGGTTAGTCCATGGTAGTTCCTAAAACAGCTCAGAATTGTCTATATTTTGTTTCTATAATTTCTATATTTCTATATTTGTAGACATTCATTATTGGTATAATATCTAAATTAGGCCCTTACACAGTTTTGCCACCTTCTTCCTTTGGACACACACTGCTGTGTGCAAATAAAGGGAAAGAGAAAAGCCGCACCAAAGGACTTATCCAGTAGTGTTTCCATTTGACCACACGGGGGCAAGAGATATTTATTTAAGAGAGCTTTTTAGGCATATAATTGGGAAATATAGGGAAAGGAAGTCCTCTTGGTAAACTGGAATCAAAATTGTCACTTGCTTTTTCAGATCTTTGTTTGAAATCAAAATACTTAGTAAACAGTTATTGCAAATGACATTAACCTAAAATATAGTAGGAAACAAAAACATAGCATGGACAGGAAGAATTCTGTTTGGAATATCCAAACAGATTTTAAATATCCCCATTAGTTAAGATGGCCCCTAAATATATTTTTATGATGCTACTTTGGGGCCTCTGTGAGCAAAATCTGGAATCTCCCATGTAACACTGCATGTCTGACTTAAATAGCCTCAGTATTTACCTTAAATGAGAAGGAGACTGTTTTGAAATATAGCAACCTACATCTGGAGTAAATACATTTCATTAATTGCCCAGATGACATCAATTTTTGTCATTCACTTGCAAGATGAGTACTGTACTCTATCCATTACAGCCCAGATCCAGCAAAGCCATGAAATCATAGCTAATGGTGTTAAGTGCTTGAAGAGTTCTCCTTGAGCATATGCCTTAAGCTGAGTATGTATTGAAGTGCATTCCAGCACAGAGAAAGTAGCACAATCAAACCTTTAATTAGTTTTAAAATGGAATTCAAAATGCAATGCAATTCTTTGCACTTTACATTGAAAAAATGCATGTTTTGAGTCTCTCTTGGGACACACATGACTAAACCTATTTATCCACTTTGGTTTCCAAAGGGAATGAATGCTCATTGTTTTCTGCTGCTTTTCTCCCCTAAATTTATAAATTTATTTTGCTCAGTCAACTGGTTTGTTTACAGCAGAATATTTATATGACTATTTCTGAGACTTTTTTATATGGATTTTTTATTTATAAGATAATTCACACGTTTTATTGGTATTTAAAAGGCTGGAATAATTTTGCTCCTGGTCCTGTGGTTTTAAATCAAAGCAAAATGAGCAGCAGTAACACTATATAAGCAAATGCTCACAGTACCTGAAAGTTGGGGTTTTTTTCAAAAGAAGTAGAAAATCAGGATTTTCTTCTGCACATTTCTGTCCCAGATATTTAATGCTCATACAGGTCAAAGGAGCCATAAATCTGGGTCTTGTATTTTGAGCCATTTTGTGCTTTCCATTCTGCAATATTCAGCATGCGCCTTCAACATACTGATGTCTGTCTAAACAAGATTGCTGCACACAGTCTGAGAGGGAATGCTGGCCTTCTGTTCCTCTCAGAGATAACAAACTGAGAAAAAGACCCCGGATTCAATCCATACTTCACCAAAACTTGTAGTACCTGTCTTCTTTAGCTTTGTTTAAACCCATTTTTGTAGTAAATATATTTCTACAGAAAGTCTAAATATTGTCCAGAGTCAGAAGACAGAGGCAAAACTATTTCTGATGATAATGTAGGTTGTACAGCACAGCAGAATTTATTCTAGCAGACTACAGCTGTTGGGTACCTTTTCCTAAGCTATAAAACCTTCTTATGTTAATGCCTGGGCTTGAATCCATTCAGTTTGCTCCAACAGTTTACTCTTGACACCTTGCATTTTTAAGTGCTTTATAGAAGGTTGCCTGAAAATCCTTCCCAAAAAATGCTGAAATAACTTGAGCCTGCTAATCCACTTGTAAAACAAAGGAGCTTGCACGTGTCTTGACTGTGTTCTGAGTTAAAACACAAGCATATGAGAGGAATTGTGAAAAGCAGAGGATGAGTCCACATTGCACTCCTACCCTGGCAAAATATCCACTGACATTAACTGTGTAGTTTCTGTCCCCAAAACAGTCCGTAGTAGGTATGACTGCATTTCTTTGATGTTCACTAAAATGTCTGTTCCTTGCTAGCAATGAAACCCTTGTGTATATTAATCTCTAAAGCTATCAGCTCATCTCTGTGCTCTCTAAAATGAATGAGGCAATGAACATGGTGTCAGAAGCTGTTTTCCAGTAAGCTTTTCTGATCCACTAATGCATCAAATATATTTGAATTTACTATTCGCATAACTTTTTATGGAACACTATTAAGCCAATTTGGTTGATAACCACTGTAACCTTTTTAGTAAGTTACAGCACGGTGAGGTCACTATTCCTGGATGTGGTTTGCTGTATCATACACTACATACTGATGCCATGACATCCTTGTATAAAGCAGGAGAGCACAGTTTGTTAGTTTTGTTTGTGGGATTTTTTTAAAGATTGCTTGTTTTTAAATCGAGAACTGATTAGAGAATGATTTAATACTACTTTTCCTCAAAAGCAACATAGTCTTGGGAAAGGATCAAACAGTCCCTCTAAGCTGGCTACCACCTTCCTGACTTCATGTTGTTTTTAAATGAAACATCTGACACATTCTCCAGCTGGGATGTTATTTTGTTCTTGACAAAGCAATTCAAAATTCACTGAACTGAATAGAAGAGAATGGAAGAGAGATTTTTTTTTTTTTTTCATAGACATCTGTAGCTTTCTTTCAAAGCTGATGTGATCTTTCATCTGGACAAGAAAGTCTTTGATCCAAACTCTAAGATCCCCATATCTCCCAGTTAATTGGTGTTAGTGAGGTAGGTCTGACAGTCCTTGACGCAGTCTGTGGAATTCTTTACTGTGGTAAGACCTGTCTATTGTGGCTCAGTCAGCTCAAAGACATCAGCTTTCTCTTGTTTGACTCCTGTCCCACTGGGGATGTTTAAAGTTTTTATGTGCTTTCATTATTTTCTCTTGTAAAACCACTAAATGCCAGCAAAGCAAAACTCTTGTGAAACTGAACAACAACAATGTCCTACAGACATTCCTGTAACCTTTGGTTTTCACACAAAATCACAGATAAGAGAGAAGGAGAGGGGGATCGCATTAAAAATTGAGCTCTTCATTTTTAATAACTTGCTTGCTTTAGGGAGTGATCATGTCTGTAATATATTTGTTATTTGATCTTCTTGTAATATATTTGTTAACTGAAACAATAGAAGCAAGCGTCATAGCTCCTACCATGTGTATATGAGTTGAGCGCTGTGCATAATAAAGTATTATTCTCTAAGGAAAAAATGCTTATTTTAAAATCCACATTTTAGTGTGATTAATTTAAACAAAATCTGTGCTCTTCCTTTATGGTAGGACACTGCAGAATAAAGAAAATCTTATCTTCTCCACTGTGTAGCATTTGTCATTGAGGGTAGTAACTTGGCAAAGAGTCCGTATGGGGCTTTTTCACAAGTTCCTGTGTTAACGTGGACTGTACACATTGAATGGACACAGCCTCACAGCCACACTGTTACTGGAATTAGAGAGGAGACAGGAAAGAAATGCATAAAATTAATTTCCTTTTCTGGTTCAGGGGCACTACAAAAAGCCCTGTCACTTCTCCCTCAGAGTGCACTGCAACTCCATGTTCTCATACCTAGACTTCAAGAAATATTACAACTAAAAAGGAAAAGAACACTAATAATTACAATAACAGAGCATTAATATTATACCTAAAGAGCACTTAGAATTTCCTGGGTAGATAGTCCAGCTTTCTACAGATGGAAAACTTGATGCTTTGTAATCCATCCTTTTTCCAATGGGGCTTTTCCTCTCAGACAGACTAAAAATTACAATTATCCAGTTAAACTTCATATTTGAAAAAATATGTACCCCTAAATGTGTCAATTTTTTTTCTACAACAACTATTAATCTCATAAATTATATTATGCTTTTGCTTAGACCCTACTCACTTCTTTACTTTTTCAACTATAACTACAGCTTCACCAGAAAATGCAACTTCACTTGTCTGTGACATGGTGGGAGTGAACATCCCCTCATGAACAGTCATAGGTGAAAAGTATTCTTAAGTAGGTGACTCAACCAAATACTATCAGAACTTGCAGCTGTCATATTCCGGAGGATCTCTGGGTAGTGACAATTTGACAGATATTCTCTAAGGTACAGCAAGCAATGTAATAGAGAACAATTCCAATTTAAGTATCATGCTGAGCTTTTGCAGCATTGTTTTGGGTGCTGGCAACAAACCAAAAGCTATTGACCATATCAGTACTGAAAAGTCTCTGACTCCAAATTACCTAAACATTCCAGAACTACATTTTGGAAAGAGTGGAGCATCTTTGTGGTGTGTTTATTGTCTGTTAAGCTAGAGGGTAAGCTTACTCAGGTCCCGATACCTGATCATGAGAACACAATATGAATTTCAATATTGAAAATATTAAAGATGAAAGTAGAGATTCCTCATCCACCAGGCATAAAAAGCACAAAGTGAAAATCATTATTAGCTGATATGTTTGAGAAACTATGTGACAGCTATGACCTTGCAGCTGTTATTGATCTTGGCAGTTGGAGGTTTAGTATTGATTAGAAACTGATATACCACTGACACGCACATATCCATTTCTTTCTGAATATATGTCTCATCTTTTTTCTTCAGGTTCATCTCTAGAGCAAAGATCTCAGAGTTCATGCACTACTCAATAGTAGCTTCTGCATCCCACTGATATTTTTTTTCGTGCAGACTGTTTCTAAATGTTGATAGGAAGCCAGTGCCTTTGAACTACAGTGAACGTGGATATCTGCAGAGGATAAGGTTTGATCTTAAGTAGGAAGCTTAGGTTTGCAGGGAAAAAAGGAAGAAAAATTAAATGAGGCTGTAAAAAAATTATTTTTATATTGATGACAAAAATCCAACTCACCATTGTAAATAGGAAGAGAAGGTAGCATATAAATGGAGACACAGACTTATGATTGTTTTTTCTAAATAGGGCCAAGACAGAAGACTGTTAAAAGAGTTAGTTCTGTGCCCAATGAAGAAGAGGTATTTCAGGGTAAAAACTCTTTTCACAAGTAATGCTGACTTGCCCACCCTGTAACTATCTGTCACAAATGTGTTAGTGAACAATATGATTGTTCAGATGTGGGTGACTTGCGGGTTTTGAGGGGAAAGGGAGAGACATATAGATCTAGTGGCTGGTTCGTTAGGTGAGAAGGACACTTAGTCAGTCCATGCTGGGATCCATGACCCTGTGTGTGCTGTACCTCAGAGGGTTTGGCTTGCCATAGTCTGAGCTGTTGTCCACACCAGCAGCTTCTGCCTCCTGTGGGGTAGGGCACCTGGTCTCTGTATGTGAGATTTGCAGCCTCCAAATAGCCATGCCCATGCTGCTCCAAGGGCTTCCTGGTTTTTTGAAACAGCCGCAGATTGCCATTTTTAGAAGTCATGGTTGCAAATTAAGGACACGAGAATCATTACTCCAGCCTTGCAGCTGTGAGAGGCTGCTCTAGAGTCTGAAGAAGAAAACATACATAACCAAGTGCATTAAGCAGGCACTGTAGGAGTTGCCACTCATTTTGGACTGGGGATTTTTGTTTGTTTGATTGTGTTTAAGGGGTGCAATAATTTATTTTTAGCACAGTAGTGTGTAATTTTTCCATTATCTGTCTTCTTTAGGAAAGTGTAACAAATGTAGTGATTATTCTCTGGCATCCTGAGACAAGTGGCTGGCAGTTTCCATATCACTACTGAAATCTGAAACCAATGAGAGATTTGGGCCAATTGTTAAGTTACATACATAAAATCTCTTACATGAGCTTGGGGTTTTTCTCATGTTTAAATACCTAGGGTTGATTCAAAGCAACTGATGGAAAAAACAGGCTTTATGCATTAGACATGAAAGGCATTTGAATAAATTCCAGTTCAGCATTTACGTCTGGCATTTTCAAGATTTACTCTTATCTCACTTCCTTTCAAGAAAATTGGGATTGTGCTTTACCCAGCTTTTCAAGCATTTCCAGATAAATACCTTTGGAGAAAAGAAATCTGGCTGAAGAATGTACTTGCTTCCTTTACTTATTCACAATTTCAGCAACAAACCCAGGCAGCTTTTTATTTTTAACCTCTTCAGGGCTGAATGTGTCAGAAAGTTCAGTCACAGCCCAAGGAGCTTCATTTACTTTTTGCTAACATTTTGGATTGGCATAGATGTAATCTCATTAAGGTATCCGTGGAGAATGACATGCAGAGGGAAGTAGCTTCTATTGTTTACTTGTACTATATGTTGGGATAATCTGTGAAGCCCTAGTGGAGCTGTAACTCTGAACATGCTGATCAGAAGCATTAAGGAAATTAACATAAAGCTCTATTAATGGCATAAGGGAATCTGACTAAACAAACAAGGCCACATTGAGCAATAAATGTGAGTCTCAGACTGCATGACTTTCCTCATAACTGCTCTAATTAATTGCTACAAAAGATTAATTTTATAATACAGCATGCATATCAAAGGGAATAGTGTAGTGATTTAAGTGTTACGTGTCTCCCTGGGAGATTCAGGTTCAGTTCTTCATGCAGCTGTTGTCAGCCTTCCAAAACATAATAGCTAAAATGAATTTCTTGGATTTTACTGCTGGAGTTTCTATGGAATAAAGGCCTCCGACCTTCTTCCACTGCAGTCAGGGGCAGGTTGCTATTAATTTCAGTGGAAGCAGAAGCAGGTACTCAAATATTAAAACCAAATTCTGCTTTGAAACTGTGTTTGCACTTTTTCATAAGTTTAAAACCATGTTATCACACACAAAATATCCCTGCCAAAACCCTGCTTTCCAGAAGTGGTTCAGCTATGCATGGTGACATGAGCTCTGTACACCTCCTTTACAAGTTGGATGCATAATTAGCTGAAATTGATTGCATTGGTTTCTGAATCACGATGTGGCATAATTGTGATTTAGTGTGTTTGGAAATGCAGCAGAGCTAGGCTATAAAATTTCTTGTGAAATATGTTAGAGGAGATGACTGTAATTGACTGCCTTTGCATGACCTCTTCTTTGGTCAGTAGTTAAATTCTGCCTTGTCCAGAAAAAAGTGGAGTTCCTTGGAGGAGTTTGAGTCCAGTATGTGTTTTCTTTTTGGACTGAAGCAAAGGACATCTATGACACCTTTTTATATGCTGCTCTACTGCTGTATATTAACCTGTATATTGAAGTCCAAACTGGAAATTTCAGGTTGGAGGACCGAGCAGCTGTCTAAGAGATCAGGCACACAGGACAGGACTCATACCAGATAAAACTATTTTCTTCCAGTCTGGTTATCTTTCTGAGGTGGTTGCCCTCATGATCCAGAGAGAAAAATACGCATTTTTCAAGCGCAATTCCTCTGACTTCAAGACTTGCATTTTAGGAGAAGGTGGATGGCACCCAGGCTGTCTCACTAACTCTAATTTTGGTTTTGTGAATCCCAGCTGCAACCAATCTGTTGCTTGAAATAGCTGCCAGTGCTGTCTTTCAGTTCCACAACTGAGCTTGTGGTATCTATATGAATGGTTTAAGTGACAGCAAAAGTAAGACAACATGGCTTTGATTAGTCCCAGTGAAGAGGGTGAAGCCAAGTCACATAATTTTATATTTGCAAGGCTGTGCACATAGGAAGTGTGCTGATAGCTCAGCTGGTGTGTGATGCCCCAACTGTACATCTGAGCCCAAAGGGTCATCAGCCAGGCTTGTTAATCACCTCAGTGAAGAACTGTCAAGCAGAACAATGGCCCTCTACTTGTAGATCTTGGCTGAAGCTGTTATTTGATGGTTGGCCTGATCTTTCCTCTCCAAAAACTTGTGAATGGAATCCAATAATTATTCTTGGTTTATTTTGACAAGTGTTTCCATTGCTTCCCCCTCACTTAATATTTATCTACATGAGCCAAGTTGAAGGCTTATGTTTTAAAGAAAATGAATGGTGAAATAAGACTCTGCATTCAGAATGAGCAGCCTAACTAGGTGACCGGATTTTCAAAAATGCCAATTGCCCAGAAAAGACTTCCAGCCCTAGAGACCACTAAAAAAATCTTAGCTTTTTAACTGTTATTACACTTATTATTTATGGTATGTATTGCAGTAGTATTCTGGCAGCTTACAAAGAGCCATTGTGTGGAGCACTGTATGACCACAGAGACGAAAGTTACACAGATTAAAATTCCAACTGCCAGTTCCATGGTGGAAACAAACTCAGAATATGTGCACCTCACTCCGCCACCCCCTCCTTGGAAAATGTCTGTCAGCTATTCAAATGCTCTACTTTTTAAATGAATCAGTCAGCCAGTAGCCTTTGCAGGGCTGAAGAGGAGCCAGGAAGCTTTGTCCTGTGCGCCCCATATTTCTCAGACCCCTGTGGACACTGGTTAAGGGCCCTCTCTGCTGCTCTCCATCCCTGGGCATGTCACAGTCACTCAGTATGAGCCCAGCCAGTTTTCTCCATGCAGTACTGATGGCTTTGGCTAAAGTGACACCTTATTTGTGACTTTTTCTGTGCCTTTCACGGCCAGTCAAAAATGTTTACAAAGGTGCAGTCAGGGAGTGAAGGAGAGGGGACCAGAAGAAAAGAAATCCAATTTTGTTTGGAAACAGTTTCAGAGCTTAATTACTAAAGAGGGGGGTGGGAAGGGGGGCTGAACAGGTGGTGTATTATTCTGCCAGGGATCTTCAAAAGCGAGGGAGTGCATATTGTTAGTTTTCTGCAGAATGAAAAATGAGAAGGTCGACAGTACCTGGATACCTAAGTGCAGGTGAGCTGCTGAAGTAAGGTCAGGGTTGTGCACACATACGCACTCAAAAAAGCTGCATTAAAAAAAAAAAAAAATCCTTTTTACCCACAAGGGGACAGATCCCAGCTCCGCATTGGAGATTTGCATGGATTCATATTCATTACATTAGCAGTAGCCACATTTAGCAGCAATTCCCAAAGGAGCAGGAAAATGATGGCCTTGAAGAAAGCTGCCACATTTCAAACTCTCCAGCTGTGCCTTGCCACCATTACTACATTCCACTGCCAAATGCAGTAATTTATGAATTTGTCTTTTTTATCTGAAAAAAATGTTAATTTACAGAATGGAGAGAAAAATAGGAAAGCACTAACATGCCTGGAAAAGAAATGTCTGTATTTTTCTTTAACTGCTTTATAACTATTTCTCTGATGCTGTAAATGTTATTTGTGTTCATAAGGTCATTATTATTTTGCATTAAATGCTTAAAAGAAAGCAGGGGTGCCAGCAGATAGAGCATTCCAGCTTACAAAAGAGTCATTCTAAAGACACGGTAGCCCAGCAAGACTACCACAGAGTTTGAAAACATAGAGAATGAATTATGAACAGTAATGATTTTTTGCTTTGTTTATTTAAGTACTGAGCATGTGCCATAAAAGAATAATAGGTATTGTAGTTGTTTCAAGAAAGCTATTTTATGTTGCATTGGATGGAACTACATACATGTACATCTGTTCTGGTGGGGCAGACTAGGACTCATACTTTTTTTAAAATTAGCTTATTAGTAGAGTAAAGCAAAATCTTTGTAATTTGGCTGACACCAAAAGGAAAGAAAAGATTATTCCTAATAAAATATCTGTCCCTCCCTTAGCATTGTTGCTTAAAGCATCAAGCAGAGCTGTCTACGGGACCACTGAAAGAATTTGCAGGCTGAAAAACATGTGCATAATAGTCTTAGTTATGGGCTGATTCTATTTTGCAGTGTTCCGGTTTTCAGTCTAAGGGAATTAAATCATACTGTATAGATTTTTGGATTTCGTGGATTATCTTAAGGAAAGGGTTCCAAAGCATGGCTTTCTCTAAAAGTTTCTGTACCTTGTGAGGCACCTTGGTAGAGGTGGAGCTTGGTGGAGTCCAAGAGCAGGTTTGCTAAGGCTTTCTTATACTGCAGTTTAGTAAATTCAGCACTATTACTGAGATTATGATATCACAGGATAGAACCTTTGTAATTCAAAGAGTTTTGCTACTGTGGTGTTGGAATGAATGAGGATCCTGTTCAAGTGAGAGTAGTTCACATCCAGGGATATCTGCCAGCAGATCAGCCGGTAGAGCTGTATGAAAACCTTCATGTGCTCCTTGGTGAAATCAGGCATTTATAATGTTGACTAATTATGGTGTCTTCCCCCTGGTGATCAATTATTCCTAGTTTTATGGAGTACTTAATGAAGCAAAATTCTCCATTAGTTTTTAAAATATCTTTACCATCTAATGCTAGGGGCTGCCTTCTCAAAATGATGTCTGCCTGGGCCAAAGTCTCTTGCTCTGTTGACAAAATGGAGGCAAGGCACTGACAGAAGGAAATAATCAGCTCAGGACTCCAGGAAGGAAAGGTACATTTTTTACCTGGCTGGTGAAAAAAAACCTCTATGGGGTGAAAAACCTCCTTATGGCAACTCAGCCCATCTTGCTCTGCACCAAAGTAATGCAAGATTAACAGCTCAAGAGAAGACAGGATCCCTCCAGTGGTATCTACCCTGACACCCTGTAGGTGATAAGAGCCAGCATGCTGTGCCTGCGGCATGCTGCCTGTGGCATAGCAACCAGGTGGTATCTGTGAGCAAGGTCCTCAAGTGCCCTTGAGAGCAGGCAGAAAGTGTTTTGCTATGAGTCAAGATGAAGGCTGGCACTGTAGCCCATCCCACCGGGCTTAGTCAACACTGAATTCTCTAAACATCTCTAGATGTCTCCTAGGTTCCCCGGCCAATGAAGAAAGGAACAAAACAGACATGGTTTTGTCTACTACCTCAAAAGGTCATTCTAATACATCACTGATCCTTTTCATTGAACATGGTTTCCTTTATTTCCCTTCAGGGTTTAACCTGTTTACTTTGTGCTATTCCTTTTCCTTGCTCCCATACTGAAAATAACAATCTCCTGTGCTTTCAAGTTTGTTTGCTGCTAGTGTTTAGGAGCTGTGAATCAAAATCTTCTTTCACTTATAAGCCATTCATTATGCCTCTGATTTTGGTCATGGTATGTAGGATTTACACCCGTGTAAATGAAATCAGTACATGACCCATGACAGGGGCTCCTTAGCGGTCTTTTTTTTAGGCTGTGTAAATTAATTTTTCTTGAGTTTCCTCTCAGGATAGCATAAATTATGAGACAAAAACCTATAATTCACTGCTAGGCGAGCAGCAGTTACTCCCCCTCTACCACTTTTCTGCCAAGATTATGGGAGAATAGCTGGTGATCTCAGCTTATATTTGCAAGGCGTGATCAAGACAGAAAAATGCTTGCTCAGGTGTCACGAAGACATGTGGCCATTGTTGCCACTGCCTTGCTTCCAATGTGGGAAATGCATCGGAGGGCAGAGGCACTGTCTGTGCCCTCTTGCTTCTTGGTTCCTCTTAATACGCGAAGGAGAAGATATTATTGTCACATAGAAATTGTGTGCAGATGAATGCACAAAATATTATACTAGATGTTCCTGGTTGCTCAAATTGCATCATCAAGGTTTCTTTTATTCTTTCCTCTTCTTTGATTCAAGAGCTCACTGTGTAAATATTGACTGTAGCTATCAAGAGGGAGAGGAGGGTTTCAAGAGACCTGGCCATTTGATGTCAGCCCTTTAAATCATGATAATATTTCTTCTTGCACTGTGTTCTAGAGGTTATGCCCTGCACTTGGCCCACACAGAGACTGCTGCCTGATGGAAGCCCTAAAAAATGCAAGGCTCATCATTCCATTCCATCTGAGGGCTACATCTGCAGATATTGAGACTGGCTGTGAATGACTCTGGACTGCTTACCACCCATGCATCAGCCGCCCCCTCAGAAGAGCTGGAGTGGCTCAGATGTCAAAGAGCAGCACTTGAGAGACAAGAAGCCCTGCAAACCCACCATTGCACAGATGCAATGCCCCTGCATAGGCTGCTGAATCAGGTGGTAAAAGTGAAGAAGCAGATGACTGTGTTGGCTGACACGCTGCCTGTTGTACTGAGGTCAAACCAACCCAGCTCACTGAAGATGCTCCTGGCTTCTAGCACAAATCCACAATTTCCTTGCATTATGCAGGTGGAGATTACAGCAGCTTGGAGTTTTCAGTTGTTTTGGTGACTGCTCTGCCTTATTTCTATTTGCTAACGTATCGTCATTCTTCTGAAATACGCTTAACCTTCTTTATTGACTTCCCAATGTAAAAGTATTATTATAAGCCCAGTCATATTTAGCAACAATTGAAGTTTTTCATCTGGAGATTCATCCCTTACTCTCTGCTGAGCTGTGAGAGTGAGTTACTACCTTGTAAGTGACTCACAGGTATTTATTATTCTGTGTATAAAGGTCAGGTTTTAATGTTCTGAGTGATATATGGACATGGCTCAAGATCAGGCAGTCTTGAATGATAGGTCTTAAATTATGATCCCGTGGAAGGGGAAAGAAATGAGAAATCACAGCTTTTGTTAAACAAGCCTGAAAAAACACTTGCACGTATGTGAGCTGGTGGTGGAAACCTTCCAATTCAGAGGCTGATTTGCTAAGCCATAGTATTGTGGCTCATGGAGCCCAGCTCAGTGAGATGGAATTTTTAAAAACCAGATTCATGTCTATCTATGCTTGCTTTCTGCTAGTCTCTCAAAGTGGAAAGATTCAGTACTAATAGATAACAGGGCTGATAGCAGTCTGTGAAAGGAGAATCCCCAAATACCCTTCTGAGCGTGTCTTGACACATCTGCCAGGGACCTCTAGGTGACCTTGCCTACACCTGTGCAACAGAGCTGTCCTCAGGCGTCTCGCTTTCTGATGCATGTGCATAGCTTTTAGGCATTCCTCTGTTGAGTTGATCAAAAACTAAAGTACTTCTGTGGGTACTCCTAAAAATGCACATACCCTGTGATACAATTTTCAAGAATTCAGATCTTGGACTCCAGTTCAGAAGGACGTGTAGGTGACAGAAGGGCAGCAGTGGCACTTCTCTGCTTTCTGCCTTCCTGCAAGGAGGCAAAACTGTGGCCACAAGAGGTGCACAAGTAGTGTGACTTTCAAAGATAGAGGCAGGACTGAAGTGTAACACAACTCCTGGTGCTCCATGAGGTTGGCAGTCCCTGTGAGCTCTGCCAACAGTGTAATACAAAACAGTACAGGGTACTGTAGGGAAAAAAAATGTTGAAAATTGGTTCAAAGGTGCCTTCTTATCTCTCCTCCTGAGCTCTTCTAAGACAGAGTTTCTTTTCATGGAAGATTTAGCCACAAGCCTTATATTTTTAAAATGTTTTGCACAGGCAGCGTACTCACCCTCAAAAGACTCTAGAAATATAAGTAAAAAATCTATGTGGTTTTATTTCTGGTGATTATAAAATCTGAAATTCTGCTATTCTATTCATCTGCTTTTAATGTTGATGACAAGAGTTCAAACCTTGCTCACAAAGTGGCAGTTTTGGCTGTCAGCACCTACGTGCCCTGACTTTATTTAGAAATTGAACACCTAACAGATAATCCTTACATATATAGCTGTTGTGGGTTTGGCTATCTGAAAGAAAATATGGAATTGGTGGAGAATGTAATCCATGAGCTCTTTTAACCTGCAGCTGTCTGTATCTTCATGCCTTTTACTACCTGAGTTTTATGCGATTATTTATACCAAGGCTGTGATAAACAAAGTGCAGAAATGCATAATAAAACTAAGATTGGTCAAAATCTTATTGAATTTAGAAGCTGGGACTTAATTGGGAAACTGAGTGGCAGTGATTTGAGTGACTTTCAACTCTTTATGTAGATTGCTGCTGCTGCACTTTCCTGTCAGTAGCAATGGGGTTATTCTTCGTTCATACAGCCATGAGGGAGAACAGAATTTCATGCAACTCTGCCTACTTTTGGGAAAGTATGCTCCTTAGAAAAATAATAATAATATAATTAAATGTGGGATCATTGTTTGACTGGAATAGTCTAGGACCTGTTATTCTTATTAATAGAAAAAATTCTACTTACTCTGTCATGCATATGGAAATATGACTTCCTTTTAAACTGGGTAAGGAAATTACAGTAATGAGATTGATTATTTAGACAGGGAAATGTTAGCTGCTTGTAGAAAATGGGGGCTTCCTGCCTCTTTCATTTTGGATGCATTCTACAGATGTGGCCCTTGTTGTTTTTAGTCTCAAGTATAATGATTTAGATTTGATTTACGGTTATGATACTTCTGAGATGGTAAAGAAATCAGAAGGGAAAATTCTTAAAAAGTAACTTCTTACTGGTTCTTAAGCAAAAAAAACCAACCTTTTTGAGAAACCTTGTAATTAGGCACACCATAGTAATGATTTTTTTTGGTGTTGCCTAAGTTATCTTTCTATGACTATGATTTCTGTATACATGAGTTCCAAATCAGTGTCTTCATCTAAATAGTCATTTCTTATATCTCATCACTATCTAGCTGACTTAGGTTATATTCTTAATTTCAACTAAGTGAATAATTCATTTTGTTGTGTACCCAGTTTACAAAAAATACTACTATTTATCCCAAATCAGTCTGTGAATTCAAAATAAGAAAGTGTTTAAAATAGTCCTCAAGTGTCAAAATCAGATTATATTTGATGAAAACAAAACAATGAGCACTCCTGTGTCCCAGCATATTGATTTTGCCTTTAAATCAGATTGAATCTGATTTTTTTCTGTTTCTATTGCAAGGCATCTTGCAAAACTTATTCAGCATTTCAACAAGGCTCTAGTGTATATTTCTATGAGTGAGGCCAGACCTGTCATTATGTACTGGGGGCATCTGAATCCTTTGATGCCCATCAGTAGGTAGAAGGGTTACCCAGGGCAGATAATTTAGCAAAAATATCCAGCCTTCATAGAGAAGAAAGAACATGGCAAATTCAAATGAGAACCCTGATCTAGCATTGTATCAATCAGCTGAGCCTCCATTAATTTCACAGAATTATAGAATGATCTGGGTTGATAGGGACCTTAAAGATCATCTTGTTCCAGCCCTGCTGCCATTGGCAGGGACATCTCCCACTAGACCAAGTTGCTCAAGGCCTCATCCAATTTGTCCTTGAACACTTCCAGGATTGAGACATTCATAGTTTCTCCAGGCAACCCGTGCCAATGCCTCACCACCCTCACAGTAAAGAATTTTCCCAATACTTAGTCTAAACCTACTATCATTCAGTTTGAATCCATTCCTCCTTGTGCTGTCACTATGTCCTCTTCTAGTCTCTGTCCATTTTTCTTGTAGGCACCCTTCAGATACTGGAAGGCCACAATTAGGGATACCTGAAGCCTTCTCTTTTAAACTGATTGAAAATACTTTCTTTTGATTTGAAAGAAAAAACAAACCCAACATCATTCCATGCAAACTGCCCTTGCCAAACTATGCACTTTGCATTTTTTTTCTATCAAAATGTTGTGGAAATATTAAAATAAATTTGGAAGTAATTGTTATCTTTCTTCTCCCAGATTCCTCATGAACAGATAAAACTCATTCACTTCTAATAACAATGTTATGGCTCTGATCTGGTGATCCTGGTTAAAAAAAATTGTAATCCTTATAACTACACTGGCAGCCATACTTAATGCACAATACCTAGTGAACACATGTGCTCTGCCTGGAGTTGTCAGAGGTCAGATAGGCCTAAGTAGCTGAGATTTCTGCGCTTGTGAGTGGTGAAATGCAGCAGGGCCATGTGCAGCAGGCTTTGTCAGGGCTAGCCTAGCTGGTGGCTCCATGGTCTTGGGCCAGCTTTGCACTTCATAGAACCTCAGCAGATCTCACACCAGAGGAGGTCTTCACTGGCACAGGTCACCGAGGGCTGGGAAATGTCCTTCTGCCTCCCCTGCCAGCCCTAGCCCCGTTGCAGAACCTGACTCATTCTTCATTCATTTGCATCAAAACTGTCTCCGCAGTGTGACATGCGTAATGGAGACAGCCTTGAAAGTAAATAACTTTCTGCATTCGCCTATACCTAGGCAACATCATTAGATCATGTTTATAGAATTAATTCGTCGCAATCTATTATGCAAAACAGAAAAATGTTTGGGTCAAATGGATATAAAGGAATTTGGAATCATCAGAAACACATTCTCTCTTCAGTACTATTTACAGAAACAGAAAATGATTTAAAAATCCCAAGGTCTCGCTTTCAAAATTAATTGCCATTTTTTTTCTATATTACCAAGCTTCCAGAAGTCTTTTTTAGTTCCATACATCTCAGGTTTCAAGGTTCCATTAACTTGGAAATGAAATCTCAAACCTCAGCCGTGCTCTCATTTTATTAGAGGGGTATAGTGATAAGAATCCTAATAAGTACATGAGGAAAAAAGAATCAGCTAAATGGGAGATGTGAAAATGTTCTAGCCCAGTGCTATAACACAGGTCTTATACTTTTTTCTGCCTGTTCCATAATAAGATATTTGCAAATTCTTCTCTCAGCAGGTTTTGAACATGAACTTGCATTATTGTTCTTAAAAAATAATAAACAGCTCTGGGCTATAAAATCTCTCAAATTGTTTTCCGCAGAAGGGATTTGCATGCTGACTCATTCCTACTATATTTATCACCTATCACCAAACCACTGCAACTGCAGGATTTCTAATAAAGCTATGGAAATTACATGCATTGCAATGGGAGTTGAATACATTTACATTTGTACTATTTTACCATTTCAAAATTTATGGCAGATTACCTTGTTTGTGCATGCCTGGACTTTAATGGTTATTTTTTATAGCAGAAAATAGTAGTTTATGGTGGTATTCCCAGTAGAAGGTTTTTATGAATCTACCATATGGAGTATTACATAAAACTAAACTTGTATCAGCAGTGATTTTATGTAGAGTAAGACAGTGAACATTACAAAGAATTAGTGATTACAGAAAATTTCTGAAAACTTGAAATTTTATGCATGTGGGGTTGTTTGGGTTTTGGTTGTTTAGTTTCTTTCTTTCTTCTTTTTTTTTTTTTAATTTATTTTAACTTTTATAGCAGTTCAAATCCCTGCTTTTTCATGTGAAAGAATTCTTCATTGTCTGCAGCAAATTCTGGACAACTCAAAACAAACAGTATTTACTGTTGTTGACCAGCTCTTCCTGCCCTTCATGGAATTTGGCAAGAGAGATGTGATTTATGCAGAAGAAGACTACAGAAATCTGTAAAGTCTTCCCATTTTTCCAAATACCCTTGTAAGTTCATATATTTCAACCACAGCAACTTCAGCATTGCTGGTAGAAAACATATTTTTTTTCCCATGTCTTCCTACTAATGGAAGGAAAAACTTCTGCGAGCAAAAGCTGCATCCAGGAAAAGTATCACAATTCCTTGGGATAATATAGAGATTAGCAAGGCTATTCTCATGGAAATATGTGTTTGCATAAGTATTGACATCAGGAGATGCTACACAGCTTTGTCAAAGAGGACCTCATGGATTTGGGAGCCATTTGGCCAGGAAAAAGAAATGTACCATGAAAAGTAGGTAACCAGTCACACCAAGAGAGCAGCAGATGGTGCATCCGTGAAACAATTGTCACTGCCAAGAGCCTGGCATGTTCTGCAGGCTGAAATGTATCTGCCTCATTAATGGAGCAAGCACTTGGGCAGGGAATGTCTATGGAAATCTATATATGGTTGCAAGTACAAGCTGTGAGGTTTGTATCTGAGATGTAAAGAAAGAGAATGGGAAGGAGAGACAGCTGTAGGTATCCAATCCTGCCTCTTTTACTGGTCCCAATCCTGGCAGAAACTCCTGGGCAGCACAAAGTAGGTTTTGATTCCAAGGCACAGTACATTAGGGATAGTAACCCATGTAACCACTGCTTTTCTACACTTTCCCAATCACTGCATGGCAGCTTCCTTGTTACATCAAATTTGTTTAGGAATGAGGCCATAAGGACAGCTTTGCTCACTCTGGGGAATTTACACATAAAGGCAACTGTGCATTTTCTAGCAGCAAAAAAGGGATAAATCTTAAAGGATGGTCCAGCCCATAGGACTTGATAACCATATCTGTAGAACAGTATCAAAGCCATATGAGTCTGCTGTATATCTTTAGTGTAATCTGTGTGGTCTGTGCAAAAGTTTCTATTCTTCATTATTGGTGATTGACAGAGCGACGGGAAGACTGATTCGGTGATCAGAATTCGATTTTACTTAGATTTTCCAAAAGCTTATATACCATTTCAGAAGGGTTAATAATTTTCCACTACAATAATCAGGTTAAAAATCATACAGACAACTCATACATTTTACAACATCTTTTGCTTGCAGAAGTTTGATTGAATCACTTCTCTTCCCGTAAGCAGGTTTAATCCCATCTTCTGTAATCTTCAAAACTCTGTTTGTTCCTGCTATGGCATCTTGGTTATCAAACCAGCTATGCTAATTAAGTCTGTTTTGCTCTCTGTCCTGTGTATTCCCACACTTTATAATTTTCCTGCAGAAATCTTTCTTGCTTGATACAGTCTTGAATCAGAGAGGCTGATACATATCTATCAACATATCCTGGGTAGCTGTCAAGGCTACCTCTGAAACATTTCAAGGTCACATAGGGCCGTTTTATGATCTTGTTTGGCTTTTTTAGAAGCCTGGTGCATTTGTGGCTCAGAAATTTTGCTGTTTATGCCCATGGAAAAGATGCACAAGAGAGCTCACTCAGCCCTTTGCTCTGGGAGAAATCCTCAGCTGGGTTATGGGCTCAGGGACCCAGGAGTGTGTGCTACTATCCCTGCTCCCATCAGCTAAGAAGCTGCCTCTTGGCCTCTCTACTGATTTGAATCACACCCTCTCTGCTTTTTCATTAGCTGATGTATCACAGTCTTACAGCTGTCTTCTCTCAATCTAAATTGCACACTAATACTGTACATTATTGATTAAATGAGTCTACAAATGTCTTTTTAATACTGTATGGGTTGATCAGTCTTCTCAGTTAATGTGCAGCACCTCCAGTGGGCTTTGAAACCTGGTGAAGCAGCTTTTAACCAGATCTTACTGGGAAAGAAAAAATTGCCTGAGACGCTGTGCTCACACGCAGGCTGAGAGATGTGTTTTGGCAGTGGGGAATTAGTAATGATTTCACTTACTGTGCTAAAAAGCTCCCTGTGTTCACAGATTCTTACTTTGATAATCACAAGTGCTGATTTTCCACTTTGCAACTAAAACAATTCACAGGAGATTGTTATATACACTAGTGGCAAGGCTGCGCTGTAACAGTTGAGCTAGTTTAACAACTAATCTGGCTTTTTGTGTGACATTTTTGGAGGAAGGGTTTGAAAGTTTTTAGCCTTTTTTCAGCCTTTCAAAAATTCTATATACACAGAACTGTAATAACTACATTGCCCATGTTTGACATTTGATAGTAAAAATAGTAGTATTCTGTTGCCCTGATTTTTTTCTGCCTTCTTGTGTCTCACAGTTTCATAGCTCTTAGGCTGTTTCTCACACACGGGTGTTATAAATAGAAACAATGTTTTCCTTTAGTCTAGGTAGTTTACAGTCTTTGTCTTAGAGATATGGACAGCTGATGGACAGTTGTGGGATGTGGAGAAGTATCAACCGTCTCCCCCAGTCCCTGGCCTTTGTAGAAATACTATATAAAGTAGAGTCAGATCTTTTAATAAACAGTTCATGCCTTCTCGCCAAAGTGAGTGTGTGTGTTAGTGTGTTGAACAGCGACAGTATTCTATCTGTTTCAAATGATTGCATTACATAAGCAGCATTCAGGAATGACTCTAGTTTCTACCTCCACTAGTTAATTATTGTGATTTTCCTTTTGCTTTCATATCTTGAATTTAAATTTCTCTTTATCACCCTTCACAATTCAATCTTCAGGCAAGTATTGCTCCTTATATTACACAGTAGGAGAGGCATATTTGTGTTTTTGGGTAGGTGTCATGTATATCTGGTTTCATAGCATTACAGGAAATTGGGCTGGAAGAGCCTGAAGATATCACCTAAATCCACATCATTCTATTTTAAACAGAGAGACAAAAATAAGGTGTACTATGCACATAGTTGCTGAAATACTAACTTTACCTCAGATCTGTGTGCTTAAGGCATCACACAAATAATAGAGCTCTAGTCCAGTGGAGGAAGTCTTGTGGGAGTATTTGTGCTTTCTGTGTACACTACCCATGAGGGGCTTTGCCATATGGGTGTAGTCAAAATCAACCCAAAATATTTACCCTCTGTCATTATTCAGATGGACATCTGCATTACTACCAAAAAAACCCCAAACCTCTATGCAAATTGGTCAGTGTGGATACATTTAGTCTGTACATTTAGTCTGTACGAAGTTATGAAAGGCAAATAAGTGGTTTCAATTCTTAAATGTTAACTGTGCTGGGAAGTGGCAGCTGCCCGGTAACTGGTGGCTGAGCCTCTTGGTATCTGTCTTTGGGATGCTGGACACAGTTTTGTGGTGTTTAGAAAAAAACAATGAAGAAACCAGCAGTGAGAAAAAGAGTCCTCAAGACAGAGCAGCAGTTCTGGATTAAATGCAAAAGTAAGCAGCTAGACTGAAGACATTGGGGAATGCACAGTAGCAGGAATGATACCGAGAAGATGATTGGGTGATGGGCAGCTCCAGAATCTATGTAAGTCTTAAAAGGTGGAAAATTTTACTTACACCTCAGTAAAGTAGCTTCTCCCAGGGAATCAAACATTTAGCTCCTTGTCAGATCCTTTGAGCCATACATTAGGAATGAAAGAGTGATATTGCCACTATCGTCCTGATGATTCAGCAAGTAGCAAAACATGATAGCCGTTCTAACAAGGCTGTTATTCAGATATATCACTCAGCGTCCCCACTCCAACTGCTCACTGGTTCAGAGTGTTAATGCTCTGCATATTGTGCTTAATAGAATTTTAAATTATTTTGATTAAAGTGTCAAGGGATGAGGATTTAAGATTGATCAAAACTACTTGCTTGTGCTGTGGCAGTTGTTAACCAGCCACTTATGGGACATTATTGCACAGGCTTAAGTGATGTAACATTCAGACATGAGAAATATGAGGAAGTACTTCTCCTAAGTAGAACAAGAGGGCAAGGAGTATATATATTTCATAAACACTGACTGACTTGGGGTCCCAGTCCTTCATTAATGGAAGCTGATAGGACCTTTACCATTGCCTTCAATTTAATGTAATTCAACCAATGTAATTTTGCCTGATAGCAAAAATCCAGTATGGAAAGCCTTCTCTTCTTTGAGCAGACATTGTAAGTATTAAAATACGATTCAATAATGAAGAAAATAAATAATGGAGGCTTGTCTGGCTCTGAGGTCAGGTTTCTGGAAACAGTCAGTCGGAACAAAGTTCTTGCCATGAAGCTCACCTAGTTGGGGGCAGAGGTCTTAAGTGATGATTGTTTAATTATGATGACAAAGAAAGATTAGGCTGTTCCCATTACATATAGCTTTCAGCTAAAACAAAGTACTTAATCATGTATGTAACTACTAGTATGCAGTTAAATCCACTGAAGCTAATGTAAGGAGAACATCTTGCAATTCCTTAATGTGTACATGTGCCTCAGACATCCTTAAGTGGAACCTTAGAGTACGTGGGTCCCAAATCATTGTCTCAGCTCATGTGTTTGTTAATATTTTGACCTGAATCAGAGTGCAGTGGCCTATCTATGCCATGAAACCATCAACTATTCCAGTCCTCTTCAAGGTGATGCAGCGTTCTTCTCTACTTTGCTTATACAATTACAAATAACTCCGTATCCAGCTCTTGCTTAGCATTTTGCTAAAAACTAATTGCTTCAAATCTCTGTAGACTTTGCATTTACATCTGTAAATGACCATATGGCACTTTATGGTAGACTATCCTGAGCCAGACAGGTTGGTATGCTCTAGCTGCCCATGTTTCTTTAATAATGCAAAGCAGTCATAAACTCACCTTAAGTGGCTGCTAAAGTCAGGTTTACAGCCACTGAGTGACTGAGCTGCTGAAACCACCTCTTGCACTACATCTAGGTTGTTTAGACAAGCACTTTATTGAAATGACAAGCTTGATGTGAAGTACTGTTGTCTTCTATCTGGTGCAACCTAAAGAATAATACATGAAGCTGCTACTGACTAGAATTATTCCAATAGAAGCAAATATTTTGATTGCTGTCCTGTTCAGCAATTAAGTGTGAACTATAATAACAGTTAATGACCCTTTCCCTGAAGTGATTTAGTGGTGGAGTCAGCAGTGCTAGGGTAAAGGTGGGACTTGATCTTAAAGGTAGGTCTCTTCCTATGTAAATAATTCTGTGATTCTAAAATTCTGTGAAATTGGATTAATTTAGCTCAAAGATAAGCAGACTATTTTCTGTTCACAAAATCTCAGAGTAAATCTCAAAGTTAAATGGGAGAAATAGCTGATGCTATGAAAATTTTTAAATTTTTTAAGCTAAAAAATGTAGAGGATCCAGGAGCTGAAAATAAAAATGTATGGTAAAAGTCCATCTTGACAGCTCTTGATTTGTGTGAGTGGGCACATCTGTGCTCTGTTGCACAACACAGAGAGAACAGGAAAAGAACGTTCTAAGTACAGGCGTGATTTCCAGTCATCCCTTTCATAGTAGTTGCTCAGAGCATTCTTTCAGAGAAACAACAGATACAAGTATTTTGTATCAATCCACAAAAAAACCCACCAACCTACCTATTGTTGCATGTTGCAAAATCTCTGCTTATGCAACCCCCTCCAGCCATTAAACAGTCTGGTGGGCTGAAGGCATCTGATGTATGCATTCCATCCTGTTTCCAGTGGGGACGTCCAGAACTGCAGCCATTTAACAGACAAATGAATATACAGAGCCATTAAAACATATTAAATACTCCTGCATGTGTTTAACTGCAAGTATATGACTAATCTTTTTGACTCTAGAGGCAGCAAGGCATACATCTTAAGCAGGTACTTAAGAATTTTGTTGAATGGAGATCACAGAACATTAGTTCCTTTACTGGTGTGTTTAGCTGGTGTAATTGTCAAGGATTATGAGGCAGGGAGCAGGAGAGCGGGGCTGCAGTCACAGATCCCTCTCCTTGTGCACTCTCACTGCATTCACCACATAGCAGTGTGTCCTCCGAGGACTGCTTGGACCACATACAGATGCCTGTAGGACAGACCCTAGAGAAAATATATGATGACTCCTGTCACTTGTCAAAATTGACCTTACACTGGCAATGAGAAAAGCTTGATGAAATGGAAACCAGGGAGGAAAAAAAACCCCAGGAATTCAGATTTGGGAGACTCTGCAGGTAAAAACAACACTGAAGTTATTGTGCTGTACTTCACAGTAAGGAGCAACTTCCACCCCTGTACAAAAGTCAGGGTGCAGCAAGCATCAGGTCAGGGCTAAGCTGGCTGTGTTGCTACTGCTAGATCACTACACACCTCGTGGCTGCTGCTATTGAATGGACTCAAACAACTTGTAAAACAGGCAGATCTGCAAGAATAGGGTTGAGTCAATGAAGGCATTGCCCACTGTTCATGGTCCTTGGATCCAGGGAGCTAATGATTCAAATGCAAAGGAAAGTTAGTTTTCTGGAGAAAAGTTACATCATAATTTACAGAGTGACCTTTACATGGTGAGGAAAAGGATTTTTCGTAGAGACAAAAGGGAAGGACTTGGATCTCATTGTAAAACCTTCCCTTCTTTTTACCTCTGTCTCCATTTAAATGAAATAGGGAGACCCATTTGCAGCCAACAAAATTAGCTAAAAGCTACTCACATAAAGACAGATTTCATTGAAATCAAATCCATATATTATCTCACAGTAACAGTTGTCCAGAGTTAATTTCCAGGTTAATAGGCTGTTATTGCCATTTTCAAATAAAGCAATTAAAAGTAATATTCTTATATTACTGTTAAGGAATATCACACTGTATTGGATTGTCAGCTTATTTTGCTCAAGGTTCCTCATCAAAAAAGTATCTAGTACAAATTACTCTAGGCCAAACTGGAACAAGACTGCCTAGAGGAAAAAAATTACTTCTGTGAAGTAAAAGGTAGATTTTTTGATTAAATCTTGAAGCAATGAACTCTATTCTTTAACTTGTGAGATATGTAGAAAGTATTTTCTGTCTAAATGTTCTTTTTTCAGTTTTTCTGAGCTGAAAAGCAGAGGTAAAACAAGACGTTAATAATACATCAGACATATTTTCCTGTACACGTTGAATGCTTTCCATGGAGTATGTGTAATATGTTAAACCATAATCTCATCCACAAAAGCATTTTGTGGAAACTCCCAGAATAGTCCCAGTTCTTTACTGAAAGGTCTGTACCATAAAGGCAAAAAACAGATCAAGGAGAAGAAATATAATTTCCCATGGGGAATTATCATAACATGTGAACGAGAAAACATGACTCTCCCCTTCTAAAATGGCTTGACTGTAACATATGTCCTGTTCTAATTAGAAACTGTCTTTTTTAGATTATCATCATGTCAGCCTGCACTTGTGAAAGCAATTTTGATGGATCTGGGGCAAATTTAAAATCAAAGGCGAGAGCTAACCTTAGAATTTAAAAGGAGACATTAATTTTTCACAGAGGGTATTTTTTGTCTGTTTGAAGAAGACAAAGTGCTAAGCAAATCTCCCATATCCATCCTGCTTTAGTGGATAAATGCCTGTGTATTTTGCAACAGCAAAACAACCTTATTCAGCTACTTTGAGGGATTTACTGGACTAGAGCAATTCAAAGTTTCTGACTTGACATTGTTTCTGCCTGATGAAAACTCTAAGTTTGCTATTTCTCTAGGGTGACTGGTCTAGAATAAAAGCTTCTAGTTTTCACTGTCCTGGAAAAGTTTTACGGAACAAGGTGAGTTGGTTTTGACTGCAGTTGGTCATCAGTCATGGGCCATGCAGGGAATCCTGACCGGGAATGTGCCTCATGGTGATGAGAACCTGATGTTTCTGTGTCTTCATGGATCTACAGCACAGATTTGGAGTACAGCAAGAGGGAGTCAGTTCTTGACATTCCTCTTCATAGGCCTCCAGACAGTCTTTGGATTTATGGCACATATTGCTTCAACATCCCCCATGTCAGTAAACCTTTTCATCCCCAAGAAAACACCTGTGGTTTATGTTTAATACTTAAGGCATGTGAAAGTTTTGACACGTGCTAAATAATGCTTCACTTTGAAAAGTATAAAAAATGACCATGCATTGCAGCCTTCCCAGTCACTGGCAAGTATTCGCCAAGTGGGGCAACATAAATAAGAAAGTGGCAAGGGTCTCTGTTGATTTCAGTCATTCTAAGATACGAAATTCTTGATAAAATAAATCCTCTGGGATCCAATTCAAAGACTCAGATTTGAAATGCACCTCTCCTTTGAGAATTCTGGGTCCAGCCCACACCAAACAAAATTAATTGGAAAGCCAGACTAAGCACTGCTGATTTAAAGCACATGCTGCATTGCTCAGTGGTACGGGGAAGGGGCATAAGAGAGGGGACTTCCTAGACTCAGGGAAGGTGTGTTTGAAGAGCCCAGGATACTTTGAGTTTGTGCTGTTCACATGTAGTGACATTCCTTCATCCCCAAAGGCCAGCTCAAGACCTGTGCTCTCCTCAGCTCTCACATCAAACTTGCTTTCACAGAGTAAATTGTAGGTTTGCTTTCAGACAGGGATTTGCCAGAGGGACAGGATGGTGCTGAGAAGAATATAAACTGTCTTATGCTCCACATAGAGCTTCAAGAGCACATGAGAATCACAAAGGAGTGCTTTTCCCTGTCAGCAAGTGACACTTTGCCTTTCATATTGAAGTTTTTAATTAAAATGGGAATTTCTGGACTGAATATTGGCAGCCACAGGACTGCTGAAATGTGACATCATTTATGACTCCATCAGTAAGGAGTTTACTGTCCACAGTCATAAAGCAAATTCCAGTCTTGATTTGATATTGATTTAACAGTCAGCATAAGCTTGCCCTTTAATATTAAACAAAATATGTCACATCAAAGCATTAACAGTATTCTTCCTCTGGGTTCGTCCATGGATATTACCTCCAATTCTTCCAAGCAGGGATGTCTGGCAGAGAGCAAGCTTCAGACCTCTGTCCTGTAACACCACTTTTCTGGAGCAGTGGTTCCTGCTATCCTGCACTGCCCCTGTACAGTGTCATTCCCTCACCACTCTTTTTCTCCCTAACACAGACTAAGGCCATTTCTGCTACAAACCTTCTGTTACAGTAATTGCCAAAGACTGACAAATCCAGTCTTCATTTCTTTCTACAGACACTCTGCAGCTCTGTGCTCAACCCTTTCCCAGCCCTCCCTGTTCTAATGGCTTCAGTCTATTCTTGCAAGTCACATTTATTTTCTTGCTTCTTTTTGACACAACTGATACAATATGTGACCTCTGTCATGTGTCCTGATTTGTCTGTCTCCTGCCCCCATATTTCTGATATTCATTAAGGCAATATTCGCTTTCTAGCTCTGCTTTGCCCCTTAGTGAGGTACACTCAGAGACTCACATCAGTGTCTTTTTAAATTGAATTTTCTTATTGCCATATCTGAATTTAATCTCCAGTATATTCCTTCTTGGATTTAGCTGTAATTCTTCTACCATCTTTTGTTCCTTTGTTTAAAAAAGTAACCAAAATCATGCAGTAATTTTTGAGTTCTAAGATATCAGGAGGAACCTGGTCTATTTGGAAAAACAATCAATCCCATAAGTACTCCAGAATTACACTTTAGACAGCTCTCCTGACATCAAGTGATGCCAGTTTTGACAACATACTGCCATTGTGAGCTAAAATATCCTGATAGCAGTATATAATTTTTTCTCTCAATACCGCCTCCAAGTTGAAATCCTTACTTAGCAATAAAGGTAGAGGGAACACTGATCTGACACAGAGCTTGAACAGCCCTTTCCTGTACTGTTCTCTGAGAAACTGTTTTGGGAGAGTTGAGGAGGAAAGGGTAATTTCTTTTAATTGTAAGGATGTGGCAGTTGGGAAAATTTGTATTCATACTGTATTGTGCAGCTGTTGGGATGGGAAGACTCATGGGATATGTGATACACTTTGAATATTTTTTTATTTTAGCTTTTCATTAAATATCAGGGCTGCTGAAAATACAAGATAATAATATGGTAGATCTATAATATACATGGAAGTAAACAGATGCATTAGCAACATGCTTGTGTACTTAAACATATCATGCCCTTGCATATGTCTGTCGTTGCTACCATTTCCTTTTGTTTACCACAGTGAACTGGGATTAATTTGGTCTGACATTTTAAATCCGGGCTTGGTCAGTAATTCTGGCTTTCTAAACACAAAAGTAGTTTTCTCTGTATCAGAATGCAGAAATTTATAGATGATAGATGTGTAAACTCCATTTTGGTCCTCTGCTTATTCTCCTTATGAAATGATAGGTGGAAGCAGCTGTTTTGTGGTGTTGTCCTGCCACTTATATAACAGATCTTGGAAGTGAAGCTGAGGTTAAATAAAAACTTTGTAAAAAATTGGTTGATTTTTACTGCTCATGCAGGAAATCATGGAAGTGGAAAAGACACAGTATGATCAGACAGACAGGAACTACTAGTTTGTAAAATTATTTCTACATTAATTCTCCTGCTGTTGAGACTGCAGAAAAATCTTTGTTGGTGATTGTAGTACAGGGGTTTTAGCCTTAGCAATCAGTGTGTTTGCTGTCCGTGGCTTAAGAGCTTTGCCTCACCACTTTTGGTGGCACTTCCTCATGCACTTGTTCATGTCAATTGCTCATGTCCAGCCCACAGTCACTGCTGTTGAGTCTGGATGGAAAGAGAGGCAAATTTCCCTCAAAAATTTCCACCTAGACAAAGTTAAAATCCAGTCATGTGAATCAGGCTTCTCATTTTAGACCCTGATGCTCTGAAGTGATACCTATCCTGCACTCACTGCAAGAAAACCAGGTATCATTTGATTGTTACACATCAACCATGTATTCTCCAGCTGGTGAATAAGGTTAATTCTACTCTCTGATTACCCAAAAGTAATCTACCCAAAAGCACTGATATTTCCATCATCTTGGACTGATGACAGGCCATGATATACATGCAGCAATGGGGTTCTGAGGGGTCTCAGAACCATCTGAATATAAAGGTTTAATGATTGGATTATATATTCTCTCTCCATGATAGAAAATAAGACAACTGACTCCGCTTTCAGGCAGATTACATAAGCCCGAGTTAAGTGGTAGAATAAAAATGACTGATATTCCCTCTTGACTTAAATACAGCACTAAGTAGTATGCCCTTGAATTCTGCATAAAGCAATTTCCTCCTCTTTGGTAACAGCTAGGGGGCATTCTGAATGCAAATAGAGTCAGCTTTGCATTTTTAATATTTCTTATATACATAATTCACTGCCTCAGTTTAGAAACATTATTGCTACCTCTTCTGTGCATTTAAATTATTTTGCACCTCTGAACTTTCATATTAACTTTAATGTCAGCTCTTAAAGCGTATTTTGTACAGGCGAGCTTGTTCTCGTGGCTCTTGAAATTCACAGATTGCACAAATGCTCATCCAGGCACAAATACACTGTACAATTTAACCTGTGTCATTTCACTGGGGTGTGGGGGGGTTCACTAACTGCACACATGGTTATACCAAAGCCCTGAAAATCAAAAGGTAGCAAATGGCAGCAAAGCAAGAGCAATCAGTATTAGAATATTGCATCTGTGTGAGGTCCCCTCTGCATACATAACCCACCGGCATAATGAGGATTCCATCTGGTCAATAGGAAACAATGCGTTTATTTAAAGTAGCTTTCAAAATAATAGAAATTATAGATGGAAGAATAGGACCACAATAGAAGGAAATCCATCCCCTTGCTAATGTGGAATTAATTAATGCATTCCATAAAGCCAGAGAGTATGAGACAATTCTGAGCAAGATTTACTTCACTGCATTTTTCAGAAGAGAGAGGCAGTTGTGGCCATCTCCCGTGACCATGAATGTTCCTGAGAATTTTTTTTCATTCCAGAGGAATGGAGGCAAAGATTTACAGCATCTTGTTTGGTTCATCAAACTTCTTCAGTTACTGGATAACATTGTCAAGTGCTTGAAACAGCAGATCTCAAGGAGGTGACCAGTTGATGGCTTTGTTCATCTCTGCTGATACTGTTTGTGGGGGCACAGATCTGTCTCTTACTCACTCCATGCAGGAAATGGTGCCAGAAACATCCTCTCTGTTGGTCCTACTCCTCTTGCAGTCTGCCAGAGCAGGAAGGCAGGGATCCAGCTGTGCTCCTTCTCTTGAAGAAATACCTTTCCTGTATGACAGTCTGAGACGGAGAGTGAATGGGGTCATCTCATCTCCTGCTCCGCCCATCCCTACCGAACCAATGTGATTGCACAGCAGAATACATGGCAACATGTACCAAGTGTTTCCCTGGAAGCCTCTCTTAAGGGTGGCAAAACTGAGGCTGAACTGAATCAATGACAGTGTTTTGAGTGCTGACACCTGTACAGTCAGCATGACTGCTACTTGGATCATAAACTGTGCTCCCTAACTAAAAAAGACTATAAAGAAAAGATATGGTCAAAATCTCTCTTGGTTTGACTCTATTGACTCTCAAAATAACTAAAAATCAAGCTTGCTGCCTCCTGCATTGCAATTGAAATAGATGCCCTCCTCTAACTCTTAATTTCCCATGAATTTACACCAATGCAAGCCCAATGGTATGGTGGGAAAATCCACCCTCAGCATGCACAGATTTTGTACTTTACTCAGGCTGTTGTAGCTCTGCAAAGGCCATGCTATGCCAGAGATGACAGTCACAGGCATGCTGGCAAAAGCCTGAAAGTGTTTCCTGGCTGCAGAAGAATGCCATGCTCCAAAGATGATGACTGCTCTTACTTAACAGGAGATTGCCCTGGCAGTCATCAGCTTAGACCCCACTCCTGGATCTTTTCCACTAAATAGCTACTGGGTTCAGTCTTCTGTTTGATTTCTCTCCTGTCATCTGAAATAGTTACTGATGAAGTTAGAGTGGGAAACAAAACAAGTTTGGGGTTTACACTAATGTTACTGGTGGCGCTGTGAGTGAGGAAAAACTGACTTGTAGACTGGACAGCCATGAGGAGTCCACTAAGATGATGAAATCAGTGCTCTGCAAAGCTGGTCTAGAAGTTGGGACATAATGAAAATGCATTTTGTGTCATCAGTGCACATGGCTCTCAGCAGTGCCCACTGCGGTAAATGGGGAACTGCAGCTGGAGGAATGCAAACAGCTCAGGGTGCAGTGGGGGATCCACTTGAGAAGCAGCCAAGGTTGCTCGTGTTCCTATCCTTCCGCAGTGAATTACTGCTCTTGAGGTAATTACTGCCATGTTCTCACTAACCCTGCAACCACTCTGGATCCATCTCCAGGTTAGTGAAACGTTCATTTTGATCACTCCGAGGACCCCTGTCATCTGACTGTGCCTGCAGCTATCCACCCTGTTTGATGCAATAGATAGGGCAGCTAACTTTGTAATTGCAGCAGCTGTTCGTAATAAATACCTGACTTGAGACAAACGTTTTGGTTTGCTGGACAAACCAAATGAAGAATTCAATCTGGATTGAATCAGTGGTTACTGTTATTACTTTAAATGGCAAAATAAATATCCTACTTCAACCTCTGCCCTAATATAATAGATTAATTTAATACAAAATGGTCAATCTTAGATGCAAAAAGAACAGCTTAACAAAATTGATGTCGTTTGTTTTGTGACCCTTGTAAAGAGGAAACCTTGGGCTCTATTAATGTTGCCAGCAGCCTAGTGGTTAGACCACATCTAAAATGGGGAATTTGGATTCAGATCTGCTTCTCTCCCTGAAGGCAGTCACAGTCCTATCCTCAAGGAAAGCTTCACCACCTGCAGTGCTAAGCCATGGAGTTAAGAGTCCATATATAAATTGGGGCACAGGGGGTTCATGATGGGTGTCTTTAGCTGATGCTGCTCTCTTTGAATAACTTGTTGAAAACAGGAACCTTATCTTTCACCTTTAGGTGAATATGTTACCTGTAAACCCAGGGAGTTTTTTGCTAATATATTTGGAGGGGTATCTTTCAATATATGCACTGTATAAGAACAAATTTTCTCAGCTAAAGATTCATACAAACATTCATAAGGAAAAATGAATCTTCCTTGTTGGAATTGGTTAAAATACTTCACTTGTCTTTGCAAGAGTTTTGAGGATAAATTTCTAGTGTGGACACTGCTCAATGCAAACTTTGGTGTAAGTTTCAGTGCATTTTTATTCTTTAGTGAGTTCTTTTGTAAAGCGGCTTGTAATATGGCATGTGTCTTATTGTATTGGTAGCCACTCCCTTGAGGCACAGAAAAGTCTGTATTTGGGTAGATGTTAAGACCCCTCTTCCCATATTTCCTCATTTTCGTGTGCTCTAGGAAAAGTTGGAATTCTTAAAAAAAGTGACTACCTCAGGCACCATCTCTCCTCTTATTTATTTCTTGATTTTGCTGTCATTCATTACATTTAAGGTTATTTTTTTAATGAAGCACTGTGGGTAGGGGAGAAATAACTTTTACCTTCTTTTCTAATTGATGAATGATGTGTTAACTAATCAGAAAGCTTTTCTATAGCCACCATTAAAGCAACAGATGTATATGGCTCAGGACAGATTTGTTGAACAGCTTCAACCTTTAAGTGCAGAGGATAAATGGGTGGTGACATCATTATTCCTTGACAAATAGAAATTATATCATTCTCTTTTTTTCATTACTGATGGTTGATTTATTTCTATGGTTTTCATTTTGATCAGATCCATTCATTGTCTCTACAGTTAAAACCTTTGAAAATTGCAATATGCAATTAAAGTGGTTAAAATAATTTGCATGTGATCTTCAGCATGTTATCTTTTGAGGTTTTCTCCTGGAAGTTACTTCTAATGGAAAAATAGTATGATGTAGAATATCATAAGACAAAAAAGGAAACATTTGAAATTCATCCTTGGGTTTGTTTTTAAGCTAGCCACAAAAAAAGCACATAGGGAGTCAGAGAACACTTGATGTTGTTGTAAAGCACCTTTATTGGTTGCTGGAGGATTTTATTTTTTGCAGTGAAACTCAAAGTCTTAGAAGACAGACAGTTGTTCTGCACAGCAGTTCTATGCCATAATAAACAAGCAAATGTTCCCCTCTCACCCATCTCTCCCCAGTATATTTTGAGCTCTTACCTTGTGATTGCATTTCTCATACAGTCACTGAGATGGATCAGAATTTCCCTGAAAATTTCAGTTATTACTGAAGATTGAATTTTTTCCACTTTTACTGCAGCTTACAAATCAGAAACTAAAAATAAAGTGTGCATCTGTTTGGATAATCTATTTCTCGAGAGCAGATTAAAATGACAGAATAAATCTTAGATGTACTTGGAAGAGCTTTGAATGAATTACAACAAGAGATGAAAAAAGGTGAGTTTTGCTTGGCTAGGACCTCAGTGAGGGAATTAGGCTGGTGCTGGGTCAGGGCAAAGTTTGCAAGGTAAAATAGAGGTCCTTAGCGTCTACTACAAAAGTACAAACAGCAGATTAAAACTGACATTTCTGCCAGAAGACCTTTATGTACACTGGGGAAAAAGAGAGTTAGTTAGAAAAGAAAGTCATGAAGACAAAACTCATGTAGAAGATCTCATGGGTGTGAGCAGGGTTTCCCCGTCCATGGCCACAGCTTGGAAAGCAAGGACTGAATCAGTGCCTATTCTTTTACCCTGGCATAGGGGCAGGCAACACAAGGATAAGATACGCTGGCAAGTCCTCTGCTTCTTCAAATTCCAGGCAAGAGTTGTTAGGCTGAAACTTTCCTGTATGAGAAAACTTTGAAGAAAAAAAAAAAAAGTCCCTGAACATGTTGGCTGATCCTCAGAAAAGCTGATGAGCAAATCCCAGCATGCAATCCATTTTGAAGGGACACATGCTCCAGAGCGTAGATATAGCTGGTGGCTGTCTCTGCTAATGATGATACCAACATCGCTGCTGTTCTGGCCAGGAGTGGTAACAGGAAAGTAACAGTGCAATACTGTTCTGGGGTTGCTTTACTGAAAACTAATGTAAATAAGTGTCTATTTATGGTTTTAGGGGTCAAATCTTAGTGTTCCGCTTGCTGTCAGCCAGCTACCTTTAAAATAGTAAATTATCCTAAGTGCAAGAAAGGAATGAAGATGCCACCTAATGTAAATATAGAAAGTTTAGGTTCTGTCACTAAACTACAACTAAATCCATTTTGGAAAAAGCTGGGCTTAGCTTCACAGACAGGAATGGATTTGCTTCGGTAACAGCAATGGAAAATGTAGTGGTGTTTTTACAAGAGAACAGGGAACAGATAATCTTACAAGTCCCTTCTGGCCTTAAATCTGTGAATCTAGGAAATGATGCCTCATTTCACACTCTAAGTCATTAAAAACACACTTTCATTATTGAAGTAATCACATTTCTTGGAAATGTGGCTACTACCTGCTAAGATGATATACCAGATGATCAGTGTTTTACTGAAATCAGTGAAAAGAACAGTGTTTGTTACCAGAAGCCTTCTTTTTTATTATTTCCACAAGCTTATTGGAACTCTGAAATATAGAAAACCATTCAGTGTTATATATTATTAAAAGACAAACTTAGCAAAGTAGGTCTTCGTGTGATGCTCCTTCCCCATAAGAATAAGGAACGTATGAAGCTCTCACAAAAAGGGAGATAACTCATGAGAATATGAGAATAATTTATACAAAAAGAATGTTGGGGGTTGGGAGAGGGGCAAGAGAGGTGTTAAGCATTAGCTAGTACTTTTAAATAATCTTAGACACATTTCAAAATACTTCTCAGTTGTTTTCTCAGTACTAGAATCATTCCCATCATACACCTTTCTAATTGGAGTTCATATCCTTACCCTCCACCTAATGAGGAGACCTTGGGGCACAGCTGGATTTCAAACAAGGTTGTTTCCTAACCTTAAGGCACCGTGCTGGATCAGACTGCTCTTTTCTATTACATCCTTTTATGGTTTGCTGGGAAAGACAGAAAGATGCTGTAAAAAGCCCAGTAACATCTTACAAAGTTACTGTTCAAACCCTACGTGCTATAAATGTGTCTTTGCAACAGAAAGCATAAGCAGGCACTGTCTTCAGGGTTGTTTCTTTCAGTACCAATCCAAGGGAGAGGGACCAATTTAACTTGAATTTCTTGATGGTGCTGTAAAACATGACCAACTAAACACATCCAGTGAGCCTCCCTGTGAGCTCCAGTGCTGGTTACTGCAAACTAGCATTTACCTTCCCATGCATGGGCCTTTACTGGCACAAAACTCCATTTCACATGGGCATTTCTGGGTAAATAATAAGCTCAGCCAGAGAGGATGAATAAAGAAAGAAAGAAATTTTTCATACTGAACGAGTACAAGGTAGGACTGAAGTAAATGAAATAATTTGCTTGAGAAAGTGAGTGCAGTAAAAACTTCTGGTTTTGATGAGCTGTCTCTCCAAAGAACTGGATGTACTTTAACAGTATCATTTCTGATTTATCTGCTGTTGCCAGCAGATAAATTTTCTTCTGGGGGAAGAGCAGAATTCTCTTTATTTAATGTACCATGTCTGGAATGTGGACTAGATTCAGCTACATGTCGCTTATAATTATTTATGTAACTTATTAATCACTGGGCTGTCATTCAGCTGTTTATAAAACACAAAAGAACACTTGGAGCCTGAAAAATTACATTTTTCCTCCCCTGCACCTCCCCAAAGACCTCTTTGCACTTCTGAGGAGACCTCCATTTAAATAAAAATCTCTTGCCCAGTCTAAGAAGGAACTCTATAATGATAGTTTAAAGAACATGCTTGTACTTTATGCTTGGGAACTGAAAGATTTGCTTTAAGGTGCTGTAAAACTTTCAACTTTTCCGACCAATGTTCTTGGGTCTTTGTTTAGTTTATTTTCTCCAATAGGTCATGGATAGGGTGCCCTTCTTGCTTGCTCAACAAGCTGTTTTCCCTACACTCAGTATTTGGACAACAGCAGCATTTCTTGAGATACCTCTGTATCATGCCTGCTTGAAACTGGTCAATGCATAGAAAAGTTAAGATGCTCAAACACAGACATGATCACACGTGCTCACACCCTTGTTTCACACATCTCATTTCACTCTGTGAAATGAGTTAACCTGTGTGGTTTTGTGCAGCTCTCTTCTGGGCTCCTGTGCTTGATAGGTCACAGTTTGTCTTTCAGGGAAAGGTACATGCCAGTTCAGAGAACAGAACAGCATCCGGGCTTGTAAATGATGCACAGAAGAGCAGTGATTCCATCCAGCTGAATTACATTTAAAATTTGATTATGAATGGCATCTTTGAGGCAGGCTATTCATCATTCGATGTCCTATGCGGGTCTCAATGTCTTGAAGCTTCATAAAGGCAATTCATTAAACAGCTTTTGCCAGACCAAGAGGTGATTCAGTGTCCTGGTGAAAAACAGTGGCTGGCACCCCACTGCTGGCCATGGCATTCCTTCATTATTGTCTAGGGCTGCAGTATATTGGCAGGCTGCTTGTCCTATTGGTCCCCAGTTCAGCCAGTGGTGTAATGGCCATGCCAGAATTTACCTACCTTCTCACCCATTTTCTGGGCTGACGCAACATGTTTTCAATTTTTGCATGAAAGGCTCCATATTAATCCATGCCACAATTTGCTTTGTTTGCTTTCACTACTAAAATTACTTGTTTTCCCCCAAAGATCTGCCATCTGTCGCTATTCACCTTTTACATTTTTATGCTCCACAGTTGAGCAAACACCAACGCCTGAATAACTCCATTTCCCATTATCAGTCCTTGGAAGTGCCCCAAGGTCAAGAGAGTTGTGATGTCTTATGCCTGGCTGGATTCCCCGAGACCTCAGGGCTCACCCTGTAGACTTGCCTCTCTGCAGCCACTAAAAATATCCCGGGTCTTCTTCTTCACAGGGGTTTCCCAGTATTTAAAAAAAAAAAAAAAAAAAAAGTTTTGTCCGCCCCATACTTCCATAGTCTGGTGGATGCAACATGGAATTGTAGGAGGAAGAGTCAGAGAGATGAGACATTGTCTGGTGGATGTGGGCAGCTGATGGGGACTGCTCTCTGATCCCTGTATGGTTAATGATATTGTGATATCGTTGGCTATCTTTGTCTGCTCTGGACAAAGGAAAGGGGCAGACCCTGGGTGACAGCTGGGACGTGCAGCTGTGAGGCACAAGCCAGTGTCTGAGTAGCCAGTTGCAAATGATTTTTGTGTTTTCATAATCCTTGTGAGTAATATCCTGTCAAAGTCTTCATCAAAAGTTATTAGTCCCTCCATAAACTGGTACTTCAATATGTAAACTTGCCTTGTAATTAATTTTATGAGCTATGCCCCTGGCACCATAGAGCTCTTATTTCATTTTAGGAGCATAATTGATTAGGCTTCCTGTTGCTGTGATGTAGACCAAGGATGTTGCCACCAAACAAGGAGTAATTTGTGACAGCTCATTTATGAGGAGACATCTACTGTTTGCCAGCACTGAGCATCCACACAAGGCAAAGTAAAATATTTTGTATTGCTACTGCTGTGCACTGCCTGAAGTTAAAAAAGCGAAAGGAAAAACAAAGAGACTATAATCATACAGCCAAATTAGTATGGTTAATTATTATATTTTAGTACAGCAGCTTTTATTCTTCACTGTAAAAGTTTCTGTTCTCTGTGGAATTCCTTTGAAGATGTTTGTCTCAGTAGAGATGACATTCCTGTTTGGGCAACTAGATTTTGCATTGCTAAAATTTCCTTTTTTTTCAATTTTATCAGATACTTTTCTCTACTTCCAACAACTGTTATGGCACAAAGAAGTCTCACACTCTGATACAACTTTTTACAATTGCAGAGTCCATCTTGAAGCCAGTGGTTTACATGTTTATATTTTTCTTCCTTTTCTCTCCCTGTTTAATATTTGAGTGAATGTTATCTGGACACTCAGGCTGAATTAGCCTAATTTATGGCTAGCATAAATGAAGCAATATTTCCCGTGGGTAAGGTCAAAAGGGCTTTGTTTTCTATTAATTAAAAATAGGCCCATATAAGAAAATGCGTGTAAGTAATAAAGACATAATGCTTTTTCGTGTGGCCATATAGAAAAGGAGTAGGTTACTCATAGACCACCAAACATAGCTGCAGTCTCTCCCTGACCCTGACAACTGACCAAAAAAAGAAAATGTATAATTTTATCCTTTCCATACCTTGCTTATGCATGCTAGAGAAGTGAGCTAAATATCCAAGAGATGCAAGTCCTAGGTTGCTGCAGCCCCTTAAAGCCTAAAAGCACAAGTTGAAACTAAAAGTGTCTGGTGCTTGCTGCCTCTTCAGGGGAAATTATGTATGGCTAAATTCAACTGAAACTCTGTCTGAAATAAAAAAAACCCCACAAAATCTCAGAAACCATATGTTTAAAAAATCAAACTAAGAGAATTTCAGAGGGAGAGTCAGAAGAAATGAGAAATGCTGCCCTCCAAAACTGAAACAGAATGATAAATTACTTTTGCCTTTCTGAAGCCAAGTTAGAAAACCTCTGCTCACCTCTATTATCTACTTCTAGTCTCTGAAGATGCATTACCATATTAATTCATTGTGTTATACAATTTGAGCAACTAAATGAGTTTACCTCATGCCCTCTTAATAGAATTTTCTTCTAATGTTAACTTTAAGTGATACATTTTAGGGGATACTTAAAGCAGAATGCATCAAAAAAAAATTTCGACTCAATTTTGTTTACAAATTAAGACAACCCTTCTTGATAAACCAAGTGTAGAAAACCTCCAGCCTCTCTGTGGACAAAATATCTCTCAGCATTTGAAGTACTACCATCCCCTAAGTAATGTGAGGTTTTACTAGGGTTCAGGGGAGGTAAAAGGACTGTTTGTGTGAAAAGACAACAAGCACATCACAAAGAAAATGACATGCATGGTGTATTGGGATGGGTACCTATGCAGCCCATAAGAAAGGGTGGAGAGGTGCTGTGATGTACGTGTGGTCAATTGGCTGCACCATGAGGGGGCTCACCAGGCAGCAGGCTGCTGGGACAAAGGCCAGCCTGCAGTGCAAAACAACAGGAAGTGTTTTCCAAGCATTGAGAGTGTGGAAAAGAGGATCAAAAATGGGTCAACTCAATTTTGACAACATGGTTCCTCTCAGGATAGGAATTTTATGTCCTGCAGCCAACAGAGATCCTCTATCCGGGCATTGGCTACATTTTTTTTCTACATGCATATGTATTTCTATGTACATGTGAATGCACACAAAAAATATGCTTACAAGCAGCTTATAAACAGAAGCAGAAATGTTTCTTTTTTGTTCCTTTCCATTACCCAAGAGACTGAGGAACTCATATCTCATGTAATTGCCCCAGGATTTATGAACTAATGAGCCTACCAACTGCAAACGCGTCCCAACATCCCACACAAAGGTTTCAAGGAAAGAGAAGCCTTGCTGGAAGCTCTTCAAACAGCTGGTCCCCAGTTCTGCTTGTTCTCATTCCTGGGTTTCCTGTTGGTCAGTGCCTTCAGCTACTCAGGAACACTTCTGTGCATATTGAAAAATTCTTATATATTCCAGTTTTAGCAGAGGTGAATGTTTTTCAAAATGGCCATTGTGCAGCTCCCCTCTATTCACTGGGGCCTCATTCAGCAAAGTCTTGAGTAGCTGAAGTATATGCACTTCTGCATTTTCCTGAAACCTAGAGAATGGATGTAACGCCATAGAGTAAGTTTCCATTTCAGTAATTAATGGGAGGAACACAGACAGTGCTGTGCAATTTAGGTATCTAAATTTTAAACACAAATATTTTGCAAATAACCTGAAAATCACTCAATCAGTGTAATGTTCATCAGCAAATTCTGACTATTAGAAATAAAAAACCAGTTTCACTTTGTGGGCACAAGAGAACTGCAGGTTTGCATTCAGTAGAGCTACTCTTGTGGGAAGTTAGGCATCCACATAAAGTTTTTAGGCCTGAAGAATACATCTGGAGTTATGCTTTTGTCCATGAGTGATGGAAACTCCAATGTTATGGACAGAATTACCACCTTGTTTTAAAAACTCAGTAATAGATGCTATTAATGAAATTGTTCTGCTTCAGATTATAAAATATAACAGCGAGATCAACCTAGCATCTTTGGTTGGCTTTTGCAGTTGTTTGCCCTCTAAGATCTTTGGTTTTCTTAATTTTAAAAATCAAGCATTAGCTATTTGCAATGACTGATAGGAATAACATTAACTTACTACCAACTGGAAATCAGTTCCTATTTGACCTTCTGATATGTATTAACCACTTCTACACTTTAAAGAGAATTTCATCCCACCTTTGTGGCATTGACATAAATTAGTAAATAGAAAGTGTCTTCATTTGATATTTTCCACTGTAAGTATATGATCAACAGAGTCTTACATTCAGTGATTTTAATGTAATGGGTTTTTCCCCGTGCTAGATAGGGTTTTCATTTAAACTGACCTTGCTTTATTTGAATTATTGCTCAGATTTGCACAAGCACAAATGACCTAATCTCCCAAAATACATTTTCTGATCAACATAAGCAAACAGTCTGAAGAAGCAATTATGTAAAAGAACTGCTTTTAGGCAACAAATAGGTCTATAAACAAACAAGTAGTTCTTAATCACAAGCTAAAATTGTGTCATTTTTCCATTTTTAATAAAAAAATAGATAAACTCGATGAATTTTAATGTTCCTGAAAGTGAGCAACCAAGATTTTTTTGCAAAACTGAGTACAGTGAAATCAAAAGCTGCACCACCTTTTTGCTAAAGTTCAGCCAGCGTAGCTGCATCTGACCAGTACCACCTTTGAATTTCCAGGTCAAATCTGCAAGAAATCATGTGGAAAAAAAGGGCCCATTTTTATATTTGCAATGTGTAGGAGATAATGGGAATTATTTACAGGTCAGACTTTTTTTCCCTCAAAATGGAAGACAGTGCAAAAATATACCACCCTATGTAGCTTTGTGTCTTTTCTATCTTTTTCCATTGCCAGTGATCTCGGATCTCATTACTTATTTGGATTTATCCACCCTAAATAAAGGAAGCATATTGGGAAATATTTGTTGAAAAATGTTTCTGATGGGGAACTTTCATCTACTCTTGGTATTTGGGGAAAAAAGTGATTGCTAACAGTTGGAAAGGTATTATTAGGACATGTGCTATAGTATGTCAATGGGCATGAGAAGTGATAGCCAAAGCTTAGTACTGGAGGGATCAGTGTAGACAAATGATTTTCTCATAGTGAAGAAATCAAGAGTACTCAACTAAAGATGATAGATAGTTACACAGTTACACATTGATATGAGCAGAGTCTCAAGTCAAGGAAAAATAAGGTGGATGAAAAGGCAAAAGTCACTTGACATGAGGAGAAATTACACTGCTAAAGCAAGAAAGGAAGAGCAGCACAATAGATATGAAAGCTGGTTAGCGATACCTATCTGTGGAAAGAAGACAAAGAGAGGAATTAATGGAGAATGTATGATGTCAGAGAGATGGTAGGGAATGAAAAAATCTTTGAAAAACCTCAAAGAAATGCAGGAAGATAGAAACACAGAAATGTTTTTTCATTAAAACAGCTCAGCTAAGGCTAAGCATGAACCCAAACTCCACATACCAACTCCTCTAAAAGCCTTTGCCTGCTTTGCTCTGCATGTTTGCATTCACTTGGGTTGGGCTGTATCTCAGGCAGGCAAGGGACCCCCACTGATGAGGGACAAGCACTGGAAACCTGTGGAAAAACAGTTTTGCTAGGGGACATGTCTGTGTGTGCATGTGTGAGGTTTAAGAGAAGTTCTTACTGTCCTAAGGAGAAATAATAAACTGCTAAAAAAATGAAAGAAATCAGATATTGTCCCTGTGCTGCTCAGAAGAAGGGTACAGGAGTGAAACAGGTTCATATTACCTTTTTAATGTTAAGGACACTTCTCAGGCTGAAGAGAAGTCAAAACTAAAAAGGGGAAGTTCTGCAGAAATCAGTCTTCTTCTCCATGACACCAGTGAATGACAGGAATGACATTCCATGACACCACTGAAGGAAAGTGGTTCTCACCAGAATAAACCAATTAGAACAGAAAATCTCAAGTTTGGATCTGAGGTCATCCAGGTAAGATATTGTTTTTCTATGCACAGCATATATGCACACTTCTATGGGTTCCATAGGGAAGAATAGGCAAAGGCATTTGAGCTGATGACCCCTCTATGTCTCAAATCATCCTTTTCTTATAATTTTCATTTTAAAGCTGGTTTCCTGCTTTCTGTTCATACCTGTGCTCCCTCAGCAGCGCAAACCCCACACCTCCGCGGCCTTCTAGAGCTGGACTGTAGGTAGAAATGTAAATGCTGTTTGCAGTCAGCTTGCTGGTTGACTGTCAGTGTCCTGAGCAGCACTGTCTCCTTTTCCAGGGAACACAAATTCTTCCAAATTAAATGTTCAAGATGTGTCTTACATGTGTGTTTTGTGAAGGTCATGATCCTTGGGTGTGATATCAAGTTCTTGTACGTGGCATATAGGATAGCTGGCAAATAACAAGTTGCTTTGTCTAGATGTACTCATAAATCGAATTTTTTTCTTTCCTTGTTTCCTTTGTCTCAGGAGGTATCATGCATTACAAGGAGGATACATCTTCCGAAGTCTGTGACTGTTTAGAGTCCTAGAAACAAGAATGGCTTTTCACATGCACCTTGATGTTCTTCCAGTGTCTGCAGGTTACCATAACCCTCATGATAAAAGACTCCAGGAGAATAGATTATTTCCACCTTTATTTTGCAGCAGTTGCTATAGGGGAATTAGGAAAGGAAGTTTCCAGTTTGATGTAAGTCATATATTGTGCAAATGAAAGACTTGTCTCTATGGGACTTAGGGGGCCAGCCTGGTGCCACTTCAGTGGGCATCTGTCCCCGAGCAGGCAGGGTGGTCAGACCTTTGTCAGTGGCACCAGAATCCCCCAGGAAGGAGGAGACGTTTGTCAGATCTCCAGCTGACTGCCGATGTAATGTGGACAGAAGACAAGCTTTGTTGATGTAAATACACCATTTATGTTGCTCATGGCAATGTCTTTCTAACTTCAGTGCATAATATGAGAAGAAAAAATGCAGCGTCCTTGGACAAACAAGTACATTTTAGATTTACAAATAAGGAATTATTTACACATGCCTCTCTGGCAGGGAAGAGGTAGGAACATGGCACAGTAGGGACAGCATGTTAAGCAAATGTTTAGGCTTCATATCCAAGATACATACTGCGTTCTTCTAAAACAAGTATGCTGGTACCCTAGAGAGAAAAACAAAAAAATAGTGAAGTGAAAAGAGATACATGAAGTTTTAGGTTGGATATTTGCTCATTTCCTCAGACTTCTGAGTTTTTCAAATACCTCTCCTTTGCGTAGTTTGGACCATGGAAGATGTCTCCATGGTGACAAATAGATGTTATGTTTATTTACTGGGCAGCAGGGAATGACAATGTCAGCAAAAGTCATTTCTATTCTTTTTTTTTTTTTATTCCAAGGGAGATGTGTTTTAGCTAATGAAGCTAGCAGCAGCAGCAGCAACAGTGTTTCAGATACCCTTCCCAGCCCCATTGTGAATATGTGCGTGTGTGCTTGAGACAAAAGTAGGCAGCAGTTCCTGTGGCTGCGTCATTCTCTGATCAACCCTTTGAAGCCTTTTGCTCTGTTTGGTATGCACATAGTTTCTTGTGAATAGCACTGCCTGAGAGGTATCAAGGAGATTTCAGGTTTTACTCAGGGGAAAGAACCTGAATATTTCTTGCATTAGATGCCTGGCCTTTTCTTCAACCCTCCCACACACACACCTGTTCTTGTTGACAGCTCTACTACATTGTCCATAAACAAAATTCTGATAACTAAACCCCAACCTTGTAGTTGATAGCGCTGTGGTAAAAATAAGTGAATAAATAAATAAATAAATCAATCTAATATTTGCAGCAGGCTGTGTAAAGTGGTAAAGAGATTTTCAGAAGAACTCTTCTGAAGTAAGAGACCAGGGTCTGAAAAAGAAACAGTTTTGGCAGGTTGATTAGTTCAGATATTTTATACCTGTTGAAATATTTTTCAACCTGAAACCCTCTGTAGCCCCACAGGATTTTCCCATCAGCTCTACTGTGGGATGTGTAGCTCAGTGGGAAAGTGGAAGGTGGTAGGTCCATCAATTTTTCTTTCTTGTATCTGTCTCTGTAGAAAAATACAGTAGTGTGAGGCTTTCCTCTTGTAGCCCTGGAAAGAGACAGTGCTGGTACCTGGTTTCACCTTGACAACCCTGTTCCTTTGGTGGGCAGTGAAGCAAAGACTCTGCTTCACACTGCGTTTCAGAAGGGGTTTAAAATTACTGCTAGGAGTGTAAGGCTTTGTGTTGTTTGGTCTTTTCCTCTCTCTTACCTTATGTTCTTGAGCCAGAGCTGGCTGGTATCTATCAAACAGCAAACAAACAGTAGCATGCAATATTAACAAGCTGGAGGTAGAAGCTGATGATAATAGTGCCAGACTGGAAAAAAGTTTCAACAGTTAACTTAAACTTTCAAGAGCAGTGATTAGGTAAACTCCCACTGTTTTGTTTTTCTCATGCATAACATTTCCTTAGTTTCCCATTACTGGATGACTACAAAAACATGAGGATCAAGGGGAAGAGTTTTACAAAAGCTAAATGAATTTAGGAGAAAACAAACTCAGTAAAAACCAGTTATACCCACCCCTCCAAAAAAAAAAACCCCAACCCAAACAAACAAACTCTATTAACTCAGGAGCCATGGTGTGCTGGTTTTGGATGAGATACAGTTAATTTTCTTCACAGTAGCTTGTATGGTGCTATGATTTGTATTTATAATTTTAATAAAAGTGTTGACAACACAGGGATGTTTTACAGAATTACACAATCACAGAATAAGGTGAGTTGGAAGGGACCCACAAGGATCATCAAGTCCAACTCCTGGCCCCACATAGCACCATCCCCAAGAGTCACACCATGTCCCTCGTTCAAACGTTTCTCAAACTCTGTCAGGCTTAGTCCTGGGACCACTTCCCTGTAGGAGCCTGTTCCAGTGCCCAGCCACCCTCTGGGTAAAGAACCTTTTCCTGATATCCAACCTAAACCTCCCCTGACACAACTTCAGGCCAATCCTGCTGGGTCCTGTCACTGGTCACCACAGAGAAGGGATCAGTGCCTGCCCCTCCTCTTCCACTCACAAGGAAGTTACAACTGCAGTGAGGTTTGCCCTCAGTCTCCACTTCTCCAGGGTGAACAGACCAAGTGACCTCAGCTGCTTCTCACACGGCTTCCCCTCAAGGCCCTTCAGCATCTTCAGTGCTGTCCTTTGGATGCTAATAGTTCAATATCTTTCTTATATTGTGGTCATGGTGAGGCCACCCCAGTGCAGAGCAGAGGGGGACAATCCCCTACCCTGCCGGGCTGGCCATGCTGTGCCTGATGCCCCCAGGACAGGGTTGGCCCTCCTGGCTGCCAGGGCAGAGCTGAGTCACATTCACCTTGCCACTGCCCCGGACCCCCAGGGCCCCTTCCACAGCTCTGCTCTCCAGCTTNACTGCTTTCCATAGTCCCCTTTCCAACATCCAGGGTTGCCCCATCCCAGGTGCACTTTCCTTTCTTGAACTTCATGTGGTTGGTGATTGCTCAGGCCTCTCATTTGTTGAAGTCTCTCTGCAGGGCCGCCCTGTCTTGGAGGGAGTGAACAGCTCCTCCCCATTTTGTATCCTCTGTGAACTTGCTGAGTATCCCTTCCAGGCCTGTGTCCAAGACATTTAGTTGCTGCTGAGCAGCAGATGCGCAGCATCAAGGCCTTTGCTGCTTCTCACAGCACCCCATCTGAGAAATGGGCTGGGGGGACACAAGGAGCTGGGAGGGGACACAGCTGGGACAACAGACCCCAACTGACCAAAGGGATATTCCATACCATAGGATGTTCTGCTTAGCAATAAAAGCAGGGGGAAAGGGAGAAAGGGAGCTAACAAAGACACGCTAAAATCATGCCTATGTGTTTCACAGAAATGGGATCCAGTCTCTAGTTGAAAGATACACAGTCTGCACTAGTTGAAACAGAATCAGCACTTTCCTACAGCTTTTTATAGTCTGGCATCTATATATGTGTGTGTATATATACATATATACAGACAATTGGATAGAGAGGCAGAAATTGGTCTCTCTATAACTGATTACAAAATCAGTACTTCTTCTGAGTTTGTAGGTAGTTTGTTCTTGTGACTTATTTTTCATCTTTTTTTTACCCCAAATATTTTGTGTTATGACCTCTCTTCACATTTCTTCATTCATCCATCTGCCTGCTAGATATTGAGCCCTGGACTAGGACTTGCTGTTGTTTCCTCTCAAATTTGAGGGAACCTCAGAAAATGTTAAATGTAGGCTTGATATTTTTGAGTTTAAGAGATTTTAGCTTGCTAGTAGTTGCTAACTTTTCCCAAGGGAAAAATATTTCAAGAAAGCTTTTTTTTTTAAACAATTTTGGAAAACAACTATCCTTTTCTTAAAATAATCTTTCTCTACTTGATGTTTTGGTTTTTTGGTTCTGTTTTTTAGTTTAACTAATGGGATTAGAAAGGTGTTGTTTTTATTTACTAATTATGTTAAGTCTGTATCAGAACACCTTATAAAAGGTAGTAAAAATTAAACAATAAAGCCTTCTCTATAGTCTTTACCTTCTAAAAATATTTAGAGTTATCTCTTTCTTTGTGTCCTACAACAATAGTTAAATATAAATAGACTTTGTTCATAGGCCATAGCAGGCAGACAAGAGAATACATTCTCTCCTTTAAGACACGGTAGCCCTGTTTATGCACGGTTTCCAACCATGAGTTAATTTAATTATGGAGATTTGATGCTTACATCTTGAAAATAGTTGTACTTTTTTCCCTCTTTTTGACTGTTAGGTCAGGCCCACCTAAAGCTGGCACATCTCTACAGTCTCAGGAAAGTAAAACAAAACTCTCATTGTTGCATGAGATTAAAATATGTGAAGTTCTATTCACATCAGCTCCTCTAAAACCATGTTTGTGTGCTTTAGCAAGGAAGTCTTCTGACTAATGTTAGACAGATCCCTGGGATGGCTATTACATTCCTTCTGTCAGGGATCAGAAGAGTCTGTGTAGTTGCCTTTGGCCTTGAGACAAAGAACTTTGTGGCATGGTATCAAGGAAAGGAGAAGAGAATAACAAAGAGAATGAAGAAATGACTTGGCCAAGCCAGAAAATGTGAAGTTGGAGCTAAGCCAAAGCCAGCCCTGAGGCAGTTTGAACTGTGAAAAGCCCTGGGGCACCTGGCCTGTTGTTTGTTGTGGGTCAGCAGGTGTGCAGCAGTGCTGGACCAGGGAAGCTTGCACCCTCCTCTGGATTAGGGCAGGGATGCCAGACATCAATTCCAAACCAAAGTGGAAACCAAAATGGGAAAAGAAAAACATGCAGAATTTATGGAGTTTTTTGATTGATTTTGAATGATTGTGACAAGTGGTAGGGTGTCAGGGCTTTTGGTGCATTTGAAGTAAAGGGTAGGAACTTGATTTTGGGATGTGGTGAACTTCTCTGCTCTTGCAAAAGTCTCTGATGAGACAGACTGTGCTTGGTGCATGAGCCGGTAAGGGGAAACTCTGGATGATTTAGAGATCATCTAAATCATCTTTCACTGACCTCTGCTGTCAGTGAAAGATGATTTAGATGATATCTAAAGATTTCATGCAGGGAAGCTTTAGATAACATCACTGCTCACTGCTCATCATAACACTCTCCAAATTTTCCCTCCCACAAAAACCCCATGCCATCCAGAGATGGGGGATTTATTGGGAAATTATGTATTCCCATGCTTAGTGTTTTTAAGGGGTCAGATCCAAAGCCCTTGAAAGTCTTTCTGTTGACTGCAATAGTCAGTGGCTCCAGCTTACAGTGTCTTTTATATGGCTTTTACCAAGAACTTTATAATGATGTTGTGACACCTCATAGCATCCCTCTGAGGCTGGACTTCTCAAGGAAAATGCCCCCCCCAGCTCATTTGTTTTGGTAACATGTTTTTTCATGCTGAAAAGGGAGGAAACCATCTGCCAGTCCAGGTCCTGTGGGCTTCCTATAAACCTAGGAAAAAAACCCAACAAAAACAGGTTTGAAAACCTAGTCTTCTTACTCTTCCCATTACATACCTACCAATATAATTCTTCTGCCAGTGTTTGATCATTCCTGATGGATAACATGCAGGCAAGGACAGCCTCAACATTGAAAGACAAAGTAGATAAATGAGACAGTGGTGGCTGTGACAACAGGACAGAGGAGTGGAAGGTAGTTTGAGGATGGGCTGGCACCAGAAGGACCAGCAGAGGACCATGAAATGGACATCCCCATTTGACAGTGGCATGTTCTGACAGGAGTTGGTATGGTACAAAAGCAAATGTTGGACAGAATAACCAGACCAGACATCTGAAAACATACCCATTTCCATCAGAGTGACAACCTCAGTGATCCCAAATTTTGTGGCATAAGTTTTCATTGGCAGAATTGACATGGAGGAACTCCGAGTAAAGCCACTTTCCCTTACTAAGTGTCTAAGGCTTATGAAGTCTGAGGAGTCAACATTAGCCTTTCTATATGTTTGAGCCTTTTTTTTTTCTTGGTCAATAGACTTTATGCTTTCAAATCCTGGCCATTTATTTTGTCCTAAAAATAGGCAAGGAAGCACCAAGCTAGATAGGTAAGTGTTCTGTATAAATCTTCTCACAAGGGTAAAAGAGAACAAAAATGTCTTTTAGTATACAGGCTCTCTTTCACCTCTGCCTGGGTTCCTGCAGGCAAACCATAAGTCTTCCATGTGACTCTGATATTTCTCTTTTGTTGTTTATTCCCAGATTCACATTTGTCCAAACTGAAGCTTAGGAAGAGAAAACCTTGAGCAGTGCTTTGTCTAGCACAAGCTGCAGAGAGAGAATCCAACTGGAGGAAACCATTCATTCTGGAAAATAAGAAGGCTTTCCCAAAGCAGGTGGTTCTGTCATCACTCAAAAGAAAAAAGGTTTCTTCTTGACCTAAGTTACCAGATGAGGTAAAGTCCTTGTCAAGATGATGGTTGAAGTTGATAGGATTGGGAAAAATCCTACTCTCATATAGCCTTTAGTTCAATCTACCATTTTGAACAGGAAACTACAAATATCTGATTACATTTAAAGATGGTTTTTATTCTGTGCAGACATCTAAAAGATGACCATCTGTCCCTTTTCTCACATCCCCCCTCCCTGACCCTCAAATTCTTACACCACTTGTTTTTCACTGGGAAAAAATAGGAATTTCAGGGTTCAAGACCCAAATGCAGCTCCAGTTTCTATGCTTACAGGATTTATAATTTCCACTGGGATGATGAGAATGATCTTTAAAAACTGTTAATGTGAACAGAAAAATCTAAGTGATTTTATATGCTTTCCTTTTATCAGAAAGTGCTGAGAGACCTGGAGGATTTCAGGGTTTGCTTGTCTGAGTATAATAGATTTTTAGTAGTGCGTACTTTTGGTAGATGTAGGCTGCAAGTCAATGCAATTTACATGATGCACAACTATCACTCATTATTGGAAGAGGTCTTGTTATGTTAGTAGACCTGTGACCCTTCTGAAACCATTCACAGCAGCTACTGGCATAGATAGACAACAGGAAGGGTTGAAATGAACAGCATTTGAGTTACACATGATTTTGGTACTTTAAAACAGGACGTTGAATGGAAAATCATGAAAAGATAACGTGCGTGCGCCTGAGTAGGATCCTTAAAGGAATGCGAAACACCAAGAGACGTGCCAGATAACTTTAAAATCATAAGCTTTTCCCAAATGCATTTCCAAGAGCAGTGTCCAATCTCCAGTGTGGAGCGTGCTGCTGCAGCAATCATTTTAAATTCTGCTAAATCATTCTGCGGCTCTCTAACCAGCACTAATAGCTCTTAGGCTGGCTGGAAATTTCACTCCAATAGGAAGTCTTGCACAGGCTTCCAGGCCATTTATGTGTGTGGTAGAGAGAGGGAGAGCACTGCAGATTTAATTTAGTGCCCTTGGTGGCTTTCAGTAAAATATATATATATTAATCACTTATGACTTCTGGTTTGGGGGTGGGAGTTCATCTGGAGTACAGGAAAATCAAATGAAACTCATAAAGATGAAAGTTGTCTTGATTTCATTAGCTGATTTTAAACAGAAAATTGTTTCTTACTCATCCTTGCATGATAATTGGTAAATGTACTGAAATGGGTTATTTGAATTTCAATAGACTCTCTGGGCAATCACACCATAACTGGAGTTCAGAATGTGCCCTATAGGTACAATTGCTAATGGCATTGCTCAGATAATTTCTGTCTGGGAGAAATGCATATTTTGAAGCTGGCATCTTACAACAAGGAGGCATGGCTGTATTTAGCTGTGTCTGGTATGCAGTCCCCAAGCAGACGAGAGGCTGTAGCACAGCCCTGAATATGTGAGCCATTGACTCAGCTGCAGGGAGCAAGGAATGGGAGTAAATTGTGTGAGATGAATGAGACTCAGTAGATCTGAAGGCAACATTACTCTGCAGATGAGAGTCACTTCGTCAGACATTAGACTTTGAATATTGCACTTTAATTTGGTTGAGTAGTGTCTCTCTGTTGCCCTCAGAGGGCAGTTTATCCTATCTGATCCTAGGGGCTTGCATTTCCAGAATATGAGTTGTCTCCTTGTCTGTGGATAATTTGCCTTCTGCAGATGTCTTTGAGAATGGATGGAGCCTGGTTTTTACTTTCACACTGAACTCCTTAGGTGATCACAGCTAGAATCAGAGATGTCATGCCAGGGGCAGAGTTTGATCTAAGAATCTCCAGGACAGAATGGTTTGGTTATAAGGAACTAAACCTGGAGTAGGGATGAAGCTGCAGGGTTCTGTGCTGATGCAGCTGAGAGCATACTGTGCCTGTAGTCTGCAGATTACAACTGTGGGGGCACTTCAGTGATTCTTTTTATCTCACACCTACAGAAAGCAAGGAGGAATTTTGTTAAATGAGTGAAAATAGTGCAAGGGAGCTCAGGGTCTAAAAGGAACTGGGAGTGCCCTGTGCTCAGAATGGTGTACAGGTGCCTGCGATCTGTGGGAAGAGCTACTGGGGTGGCACAGCTGGCAGAGGGGCATCTGCCCTTTTGTCCTTCAAACCCAGCAACACAGTACTGAGCTGAAAATAAGGGGAAAAACAATCACCCATCCACAGCTGGTGTCTGTCTCCTCCTCTACCACATAGCTGCTGTTGCCATGGCAGCAGTCATTGCCGTTGGAGGATGCTCTGGGGAGCCTCCTCCTCACCTGCTGTTCTCACTGCCCTAGGAGCATCAGGCTGCGCTATGGATGAATCAGTGACAGGTTCCTTCACTGCCTCCCCGGTAGAGTGCTTGGCTTCCCCTCTCCTGAGAGTACCTGCAGCAGCATGGCCATTTTACTGATCATTGGCAGCACCACACAGCAGTGACACTATCGCCTGCTCTTACTGCACCAGGTGCAGAGGTACTTCGCAGTCTCTTGGTTCAGTCCTGTGTGTGTTGTTGCCAAGCACTTTATTGTTCTTAGCATGTATAAGAGCATATGTCAAGGTCATGGCATTTCTTTGAGCCTTCAAGACGCAGAGAGCAAGTTTTCTATTCCTCTCAGTGTGACAATGTGAAAATCTGCCTGCCGTTGCCCATTTTTGTGCCTTCATCAGGCAGTGGGAGTCAGTAAGGGTTGCACACTTAATTCTGCCAGCTCTCCCTCAAGACTGCCTTGTTTCCTGTTTAAGTTGCTAAGCTGTACTACTGAGCCCTGATAACTCTCAAACACCAATAAGCATATAAAGGAAAAGTTGTGAGGGGTGTTGTTTGCAGAATTCGAAGTATGTGGATAGATGGATCTTGTGAACCAGCCACCAAAGTATGTTCAGGTTATTTCTGCAATTCATTTCCAAATTTTCTCTTTTATTTTCTCACTTATTTTCTAACTAGCTGAAGATCTGGGTCAGAGCTAGGTAAATTAAATTTAAATTAAAAATAAATTTAAAATAGGGTTATGGTTGCCCAAGACTTCAAGGGGTTGTTATGGCAGGCAGACATTCTGATGTAGATTTTGTCTTGCCCCTTATCCTATGCGTGGTTCTCATGCATAGAGGATTGAGAAAAGGATGACCTAAAAGTCCAGACGGCAGCAACCAAAGATTTCTCCATACAGGAGAAATCATCATGGTTCTTGTCTTCATGTTCAATTGTACTTGTTCTCTCCCTGCCCCCATGGAGAATTTAAGCTGTGATTGAAAGAGAATTATTACAGGGTTGACATTATAAACTTTAACTAAGTTTAAAATAAAAAGAAAAGAAATTACTTTGAAAGATATTTTCCTGTTTGAATCCAGACTAAAGCTAGACTGTCCATTCTCTGGGAAATTCAGACCAAAAAAACCTCCTCAAACAACATATTAAATTCCCTCAGCAGGGATTTTCTTAAAGGAAGCAATTATAAAACTATCAAAAACATCTCACTTCAAGACTTTCAGAAGGCAGCATCACTAGGGGAGTTCAAGCTCTGATATCCACAAGGTACCTCTTCCCCGGCTTCCTACTGCGGGACCCAGATCTGCAGTCCATGAATCCTGATTGATGACCTGCAGCCAGAAGAGTTTTTGAGCTCATAGTCCCTGTCTGGGAAACCGAAATGATTTCAGCCTGCAGGGTTTTGATGACTGCTAAGTTTAGCAGAGAGGAGGGGAGGGGGGTGAGCTGACAGGAAAGCAGACGGTGCTCCACTGGAGCCCCTGCAGGGTGAGTGAAAATCACCATTTCTTTTCCTGAACAAGCAATTTTCAATGGAAAATGTTTTTTTTTCAGAATTTTTCTGCCCAGCTCTTCCCTGTGGCTTTTAATGCCTGTTCTCATTGCCCCTACCCTATCTGCAGGCCTGGCAACCTACCCAGCCTGAGTCCCACGGACAGCAAGGTCTCCTGTCTGGTGGACCCACTGCACTACAGAAGAGCAGGAAGTTGATCTTTCAGGTTGAAATGGGGCCACCAACTGAGAGCTTTCTGATGGGAAATGGAAGCCAGGGGTTACAGGATACTTATCCTGCAGCACTCAGGATTCACTGCACCAGCATTTCCAGATAAAATAATTTGGGATATTGGTCAGAGATGTTGCTCGTGGGTTCCATTTTTTGAAAGACAAAAACTTTTCAGTTTAGAAGAAATTGTTGGGTGGGTTTTATTATTTTCAAAATTCATCATTTTCTAAAGGCAAGGGAAGTATTTTTCATTACTATTTTCATGAAGCTGGGAAGTGAACTGTCAAAAAGAAAACTTAAACTTTTTTGTACTAAAGTTGGCTTAAAAGGATCATGTGGAGGTGGACTGGATATAGCTTTTACAAAATAGAGAGTGACTATTTAAAGGAAACCCCTGTGTTTGCCACAGCCAAGGTTGCATGTCAATAATATTGTTTCACATTGAGGCTTAATAGGATTTATGTTATCTGAAACAGGATTTCTGCTGTCAGCTTCAAACTGAAATAAACTGGATTGGTGCAAGCCATACCTAACATTAAAATTCCTTTTTTTTTTTTTTATTCGGGCTCTCCAGTTATTGCTGCTGCATCAATTTATTAAAAGGCATACTGCAAGCAAGCCATCATTTAATAAGAAACTCAGAAATACGCAGAGATGGCTTAAGACAGATATGTTTATTGCTGCTGCTGACACTGTCATCTTTAAAAGGGAAGAGAGATCACATAATTAAATTCCTGTGATCTCTTAGTGTTGTGCCACAGTTCTCATGGTAGGGTTTGAATCCTTCTGCTTCCCAGAAAATCTGGCAGTTCCAGTCTATGTTGTTCTGTATGTCATTATGTGTTTCATGCTGTTAGGGAGTGGTTTTACTCCAGAAATTAACAGGATGAAGGTGTTCGAAATGGTGCTGGTATATCCCATGCCTCTGTCACACAGGAGCAATTTGTTGATTCTTGAAGGCATTACTCTGAATTTTTTTAATGTACTCCATACTCTGTGCAGGGACAGAGTTGGAAAACCAATAAGTCCTAAAGCACATGTTCTCTCCTATCAACACGACACCAATATTATTGTGGTGCACTTGAGAAAAATCAACAAATTAAAAATATGCTGATCCTGGGAACTGCTAATTTATATGGCACCCTAGATATAAATTAGGATCATTAATCGTACAAATTGGCCATTTTATGAATAATATTAAAACAAGCATGATAATACCCAAGTTTTAGAATAGCCCAGTTCAAGTGATGCTTATAATTTTGAAGTAGAAGAGCTGGTGACATTATAATTATTATTAGAATACTTCCTACATTACTTCTGTTCTGGAGGGGAAAAAGGAGGGGAAGCAGTCCAGCATTTTAAAGATAGCTAAGGTATTTCCTGATTCTTTATTAGCCACCATAAATTTAGATCTGGGGGAAAATACTGGAATAGGTCTGATCAGCTGGGAATCAATAAAGGAAAAGACTTTTAGTAGCCTAGCAAAAAACAAAATCATTACCTCAAAGAAAAGAAACTTGGAAAGTCACAGCCAAAGCAGGAGTGCTCATGCAAAAGCGTGGGAGCATAGGATATCACGGAAGACTTACTCAAGGGTGAAAGAAAGGAACATACGAGGAATTTATGTTAATTATTCTCTTCTGTATTGCTTTTTCAAGCAGTTACATTTAAAAATAATAATTTTAAAAACATAAAAATTAGCCCTCCTGCTTGTGAATGCAATTTTAAAGTGTAATTGATTTTCATTGTTGGCCTAACTTTATTGTTATTATTAAATCATTGCTAATATTCTGCTAAGGCAAATAAGAAGCTACTTGATGAGAATAAAATATATTTTCAGACCTGGAAATCATTAGACAGCATTTAGTCACCAAGATCAAGTCAACCTAGGCAGATCATGCTGGAGCCCCAAACTCTTAGATGTTTGAGACCAAAGTCTGGGCTGCAGCAATAGCACTATTTTCCATAGTAAGTAAGCCTTTTGAACAAATCCAGTCAGCTATCTTGGAAGGAGCAATTGTGATCGGATAGGGAAGGGAAAAATGGGAGTTAATACAACTGTTTAGTTTCTCACTTGAAATATCTCACCCTGATGATGCTGAACAACACTGGACATTGCAAAAGTTCTGTTCTGTGCCCCTGGACTGTGATTTAGATTTTAGACATTACCATTAATTACTGAAACTCAGAAGGCTGCAAAAACATCTTGATTCATTGGCAAACTGACAAACATATGGTGTGTTTTGCAAACCTCTAGGTTTTTGTTCAGAGGAGGAGATCATTAATTGCATGCAAATTCTACTGGGATTTCTGAAACCAGCCGTCGTTAACATTGTTAGACATCATATCTAGGAAGCTCAATGCATTTTAAAATCTAAGTTAAAATTCAGAGCTTTTGCAAAACTTCTGAGAAGGAAAGTGCTGCAGCGTGATAAACTCAAAGAAGAGCATAAAAGTGATGCGCTTTGGTATCTGATGTATCAACAGCATTACGTGTTGATTGATAGTCTGGATGGTAGGTCAATATTTGTCTTGGTAGGTTAATATTTGCCTTGTTAATATACCTTGAAAACTGGCATTACTTGCAGCATCAACTGTGTTTCCTGTGGCCTCCTACTATTTCTGGTTTGGCTATTTGATTGCCAGTTTGACATCTGAAATCCTATGAATGTCAGAACTTCAGACCTAGATTCACTGAACTCAGCGCTTAATCAACATTGGCAACAGGCCCCAGATGAAGGAGATTGTGCTGTGATTATTGGCACAACCCAGAAAACCTCGCAAGAGAATGCTACAACACATCATGTAGAAAATAAATTACCGCCTCTTTCTAGGCTGTTTGTGTGACAGCTGTTGTTCCGCAGATAAAGTGTGTGCTGTCCAGCCAGCTCTCTGGTTGAGGAGGGGTACATAGATGTGGCATTACAGACAGACATGGAGGGACAAGATCTTATGGCCTGTTTTGACCAAGGGCTGTAGGATCGCCATGCCAGGTGACCCAACAGGTTTGCTCCACTTGCATGGAAGAAGTTGGTAGAGCACTCACCACAGGCTGTAACTTTCAGGCCAGTAATTCTGTCGCAGCATGGCTTCAAAATCTGGAGTGATGGGAGCTGGGATGCCCCTAACTTACAGAAATGGGGATGCCCATGGATTTGTCCTGTAGCCCCAGCATGCACAGCAGAGACTAGCTCTGTGTAGGGCCTCTCTGGGACACAACACAGAAATTCTGGGTTGTGCTGTGGCCTAAAGTGACAGGAGGAGAGGATATGGCCTCAAGTTGCCCCAGAGGAGGTTTAGGTTAGATATTAGGATAACTTTCTTCACAGAAAGAAGTATTGAAAGAGGCCGTACAGTGAAGTGTTGGAATCAACATCCCTGAAAGTTTAAAAAAAAGTGTGGATATGGCTCTTGATGGCATGGGTTAGTGGTGAACATGGTGGTGGTGCTAGGTACACAGCTGGATCTTGCTGGCCCAAACTTAATGATTCTGTTTGTATGATTCTAAAGGACCTGTCCCATTCACCAGGTCTGTTCCTATTACTACTTTCCCACTTCTACATGCCTTCCATGCCTCCTTTGTTTCAGAAGCATTAAATTCCTCCTTGTTTAGCAATTTGTACATAGCCCTAATGATTTCCCTATTAAGGGCTGTCCCATCTTAAGCCTCATATTTCAGTGCCAGTGGTCAAACTCCAGAAGCAAAGCGCACCTCATTGTACTTCTGTGCACACCCTTAAGAACACCCTTCTGCAGCAGTCTCTGAAGCTGTGACAGCTGGGTGGATTTCCTTGTTTTCATCTTCCATCTCACTTTCTTTATGTGTGTGAAATAGTTGAAAACTGAGCCCCAATGTGCTTATAAAATGCCAGGTCATTGACAATAGTGGTACTCATTTGCTGTGGTTAATTTAATATTAATAAGCTGAAACTGTTCTGCAGGGATTCTTCTACATGGAACATAAACTCTTTTTCCCTCACTTAAGAACAGTTTCCTATGAAATTATTGCAGCCTAAGAGTTTTCCTCCTCATTTTAGTAACCAGTCTCAGTCTATATTAGTGCTATTTTCCCCAGCAGCTTTCCCTTTAATCTCTACTTCAAGGCACTGAATCAATGATTACGTGGTATGCAGTCCATTGAACTGTCCATCCTAGGAAGCCAGCATGTAATATAGCCTCTAATATCCTAGTGCCACAATGAAAGTAGAATTTACTGCAAAATGCTAAATTCGATGCTCACACTCTTGATTTTTAGTTTTCTTTCATTATATCCAGAGATCTTAGAGCAGGTGGAACTTCTTCTCTGGTGCCTCTCAGGAATGCTGAGTCTGCACATGGGTTTCCTGACCCTCTGCAAATGCAATAACAGCAGTGAAAAGGAGGTTTCACACCCTCCTAAAGTCATTATTCACTAGTCTCTGAAGACTACAATCGCGTATGTTAATCACCCTGGTCACTGATTCTCTTTTCCTTTTAAACTTGTCCTGTCCCTATACCCGGCTGATTTCCCAAATTTATTCTCCTTTCGCTCTTCTCTCCTTTTGCTTTCCTTGTGGTTCTGATGCTTTATATGTAGTAATCATTCTCCCATCCACATTACTCTGAATGTTTTTCAAAAATGCCCTTTATGCTTAATTCCTACTCTGATTTGCTGAAATTTTTACTAAAATAATCTAAACAGAACTGTAAACAAACCCCAACATGAATACATGAATGCAATTCATACCCTGCCTTCTTCTGGTATCCAGTTTGTACAAGGCATTTCTTACTTTCTCTACCATGTATCTGCTGCAATTTCATTTATACTGTTAATGTATGTATTTTCACCAACTGCTGATCAGATCTCCCTGATCATATATTGTTTATGTGTGAAGCCACGGCTCAATGGGGTTAGAATGTCTGGTTTAGTGGAATTATTTTTAATAATCCAGTGTAAAGCTTTCCAGCAATGTAGTTACCTTGTCTGATCTCTCTTTTATGGCATAAGCATTGGCTCTTGTCTACTTATACTCCAGGAGAAGAACTATATAATTCTCTGATAAAATGACTCTTGTAATTTTATTCCAAATAAATTGACTGTGTGACATCATTAACTTCCCGCACATTCTGTGTGGCCATAAATAACAATCACTTCCCCATGGAAAATGGAGAAGGCTATTTTTCTGGCAGGCTATGCATTGCTATGATGACTTATTAAAAATAGTTATTAATTTTATATCAATTAAACTAGTATTTTAACAATAACATCTTTGTCCTTATGTTTTCCTCAGCAATAATCAGATTCCTTCATTGTGATAAAGTGCCCGACCTTCAGCCTCATGGCTTACTCACTTGGGAATTAAATTATTGCTTCATAAAACAGAGGGTAGATTATATAATCACTTAATTAAATGTTGTACTCAGTCATTGCCAAGCTATTCCTGAAATGCATTTGGCATCTGTGCTCACCAGTCCAATTTAAACATTGAAATAGTTATTTTTTTTCTGATGTGTGTCTTTAAGGTTATTATTTCCAATGTTCCTTTGTCTGTGTGGTCTGGTTGTTTTCCACGTGTCAGGCTCACTCTTAATCACAAAGGAGATGAAATGCTCTTTGTGTTCCTGTCTGGCTTGCAGATTGCAGTCAGATTCTTGCTGTTATCATTTTGGAAACATATTTCTTGCTTCTGTTTGCAAAAGTGCTCAGAGGTAAAGAAGCTGCAGTTACTTACTGGAAACTCAGTTCTGAGCTAATATTCAGGATCTCACGAGTGACCACCAGAATTATGGCAATGAGCTGTGCATGAGACCTTGGAAACAGCCAGAAGCCCAGGCAAATCCCCTACAGAGAAGAGCAGAGCAGTGCCAAGGGGCTGAGCATGAGACAAACCCTTCTGTTCTGCTGCACTCAGCCCACACCCTGGCTCAGTGACTTTTCAGTTCCTGAGGGAGATACCCCGGTGCCAGTGAGCTTTCACAGGGCACAGTGCAGCTGTAGGTCCCAGGACCACAGCAGAGATCATGTATCCCCTTGTAGCTCCTGCAGTCTGGCCCAGAGCTTCACCCTGACAAGGCTGTGTGGTTTCACCCTTCAGGGAGTCAGTGACACGGGAGGATAAGTGAAACACTGGCCATGTGTCTACACTGCTAAACAATATAAACATGCATAGAATAAGAAGTGAAAGGCGCATTTACAGGAACAAATAGTGAACATATTTGTACACTAAACTTGGTTTCCTTGCTTTATCTCAATATTTCTTCAAGCCTTAGATCATAGGTGCAAGTGCAGAATTCACCAACAAACTGTCTGTTTCAACATTCGCATCTTTGTGTCTGTTCCTGCCTCTACCACTACCAAGAGCTGCCCCTTAGATTAAACATAGTTTCATCATAGGCTAATGTGACCACGTGCCCTGGACATATGGCTCAGATGCATAACTTTTCCAGAGCAAGAAAAGGGACGAGCCATCGGCAACCAATATTTCTTGCAAGGAAGTCTCACAATCTTACCAGAATCAGTTCAATTGTTCATTTTCCCTATGGTCTATCACTAAACACAGCTGTCATTTTTTCTATCCTATTAGGAGAAAGATGCTCAGCTCGTCAAAGTTCATAAGATTTCTGCTCTGTTCTTTTCCAGCTTGGGTTTTGCCCTCTGTTTGCTACAGGTTGAGAGGCACAAATAAGGCAGTCTTAATCCCTTTTCCTCATCACTGTTCCACTTCTCTTTATACAACTCCAGGGTCTGGCTTAGTCTCCTGCCAATTTTCTGTTAATATCCAGGGGAGCAAAGAAATAGGGCAGAAAACACAGGCTTGAGTTCAACTTCATGGGGTTTTTACTGGTATAAAAAAGTGAATGCAAGAGCTTTTCCTCTCTCTGTTTCCATTTCTCTCAAAAACAAGGATGTCTAGGACAGTAAGGCAGCAATATTTATTCTGAAACAAAATCGGAATTTTCTTGTCCATGTTCATTTTGCTCAACAATAGGCAGATGCAGCCAGTGAAATAGCATGGTCTCATTGCTGATTTAGACTCAGCACCCATCTCGCTATTTCCGAATTTAAAGAATTTTTCTAGATTGCAAGACTTTGTGACCAAGAGGAAAAACTCCCTTTTCATTAAGCTGTATTGGCCATGTTTTGGCTAAGTGCTATATATTCTGAAATATATTTTCCTCTTGACCTTGTTTAATTATTTCCACAGGATTAACTACTTTCTATTGTGCGTCACTTTCCTCTGCAGGAAGCTCTGTGCTGGGTAGTGTGTCTTCTCTTATTATGCATTTGCTTGGAATATAAATTGCTTTTCAATCAGATCTTTGCATTTCTAACAACATCTTCTGTATTGCAGCAGGTGCTTTCCCTAGTGGTTACTTATATGGACTCTAATGGCATGTCATCTGTCTACGCAGGCACTTTGCTGCCAAATATGTAATAGAGGAATTTTCTAGTAGCAGAAGCTTCTGGTAATTTTAGTTCTTAAAAGGCTGAGACTTTTTAATTTATTTTTACATAGCTCATTTCACTGGGCTTAAATAAACTAAGGGGAAAGGTTTAAAGAGTCCTTCTGGAAGCCTGATCTCATCTCAAATCAAGCTGCTTAGTTTTCTTCAATTTGATTTCATAAGAGCAGTAAAAACTGGTTGGTTGGGTTTTTTTTTTCCTGTCCTGTTTTTAAAGCACCAATAGGTTGAAAGATTAAAGCAAAATAAAATAACTACTTTTTCACACAACTAGTAGTTAAACCATGAAAGTTAACTCTGGGCTGTTGTGGACACCAGGACTACAGACAAGTTTAAAACAGAGCTAAATGGGTTTCAGAAGAATAGATCTGATGGTGGCTTTTTTAGGTGATGTAGATGCAGCCTCTGATCGGGTAAGTTGACAGTGCCCTGCTGGCTGATAGCCAGGGATCAGGGAAGGATAGGCTGGGATTGTTGGCTTTGGGACTTGGATTCTGTGAGCTTCAGCAGCCTATGATCTGTGACAGGGTCCTGGGCTGGATGCTGGGTTACGGTTGTTTCCTAGAATTAGTGAGAAATAAAATTATTTGGAGGAAAAATTTCCCTTAAAATAACCCTGGATTCTTGAGGATGCTGACTCAATATAAACCAGGGATAGGGACCAGTCTGAGAACACTTAAGACTAGAAAAATGCTTAGGGAAGAATACAGTGGTAGACAAAGTAGGTGCTTCCTAGGCTCCATGTTTCCGTTCTGCCAAAAAAAGGAGCTGCTCACTTGGAGCAAGTGTGGCTGTTGAATGAAGGCAGGGATCTGCTCTCCTCCATCCAAACCAGGCGCAGCACAGGGGGCATTGCTATCCAAGAGGAATGACTGGTGTGTCTGCTATTGGACTGCTTCTTTCCCTCATCGACTTGAGTTTCATTGATTTCAGGATGTCAACTTACTGGTCCTTCAGTTAATCAAAGCAGTGGGATGATCACTGCTGCAATGCTGAGGTCACAGACTCTGTGACAGTTTATTTGTGTGACTGCAGGCAATGAGACGGTTGCTTACAGTCTGCAGTGAAAAATCCATTTCCTCACCAGCAAACAAAGGTCTACAAGTCTTCAAAACTCCAAAGTGGTCTTATTGAGAATATTGTTGCTTTTTGTACTATTTTTAGAAATGAAGAGACCGTTTTTATTTTTTTTTCTGTTGGGATTGCTTTCTTCTCTTCTTGAAGAGTGCCAAAACCACAGCAACAAGAGAAGAAAGCAGACATGTGAGAAAAGCTGGGGGAGGAACAGACATAACAAAATAACAGAACTGTCAGGGCCTGCATGCCTCTACAACATCTATATAAGAAAAGAATTTAAAGAGTTTGTTTGTGACATGATATCAGCATGGACTATTGCCCTCTTTCATCACTGCTCTGACGCCAAATCTCCTGTTAAGCCCAGCAAAACACTTATAAAACAGATTTGGGCACTGCATAGGATTTTAGCTACTGCTGGTAGGTTTATAAAAAAACAAAAGTAAACACCAGCTCTCTGTAGTACTAGCTAAGCTCTTTTAAAGCCACACGTGTTAGAGGAATAAACATCTTCTATTCCAGTGGGACTTAAAACTAGAACTGCTGCGAGGAAAAATAAAAATAAAAAAATTAAGGAGTCCATTCAGGGCACCACTATCTCTTTCCCTCTCTCTCTGTATTAGCCCCCAGAGGACTGAGGCTGCTCAATACAGATTTCATCCTTCTGTCATGACTGCTTGGGACCTTTTTTACATCACGCCCTGTAAAGAAGTGCCCATGTTGACTGAAGGGCAGGATGGACTGAGAAAAGCTGCTTAAGCCTAAACTGTGCAAGGGCTGATTGCAGGACTGCGGGGAGATGGCAGAGGAGATGCCATTGCCCCTTGGACCTGCCTTGCTTGTTTCTCTGTCATAGCCTTAGGCAGCAGTGCAGTGCCGGCAAAGAGGCCTGGGAAAACGGTTCCAGCAGGACCCTTTGGAACTCTCAAATAGCTCTGAAAAGATCATGTCTTCACTCAGTTTTCTCTGGTTGGAAAATGTTAAAAAAATAAAGAGTTTGGAGGCATAGTATGAGCCCCAACTACACTAATGTAGGAGAGGGTGGAAAAAGCCACACAGTGGGCAAGTTTTGAGTTTGATTATACTCTTCTGCTGCCAGGCTGATTTCAGCTGGGTTGAATTTCCTTCTGCTTGAAATTTATGCATACATACTGGATTTTTATGTGAAACCAGAATGTTAGGAGCTCAGGCTGAGGTTCCTAACAATAAAAACCACAGTTAACTACAAAGGCAATGACTTCATTAATTCTATCACCAAAGTCTTTGAATTTTCTGCTTGGATCTACCTTGTATTTCAGGAATAAATCCACTTGGTCTTAATGGAAGTAAACAATAATATATGTCTCAGAAATATATTTCTAGAATAAATCCTTTCTTCCACTTTGCTGTTACCTCTTGAGACAGGGACTTCTAAAGTCTTTAGTAGCTGTAAAAGAAACCCCATGGTGGGATACTTTTAAAACAAAGATTTTTAAAATCTTTTTTTGAAATCAGTTCAGAGACAGAAGTTCATGCTGGGTGGGCCACAAGGAGAAGCTGGATGTTCTCACTTACCCACATTTACACTTTTGTCTTATAATTTTATTTCCCATATGTGGCCTTACCTGTACAAAAGAAACAAACAAAAAAGTGAAACAAACCAAAAAACCTGTATACAATCCAGTGAAATAGAGGAAGGAAGGCAATGCTAAAAAATCCCAGATGGTGGAGCTACTTCATTGTCAGTGACAGTATAGTGCTGTGCAGGTTTTGCTTCACAAGCTCTGCAGAAAAGAATTGGCCTCAGCATAGAAAAAGTCCCCAAATGCCTCTGTCATCACATTCTAGATCTTGTGTTTCCTGAGTACAAAGTATAAGTCAATGTGCAAAACTTTCTACATGCCTTTTCCAGGCAAAATTCTTGACTCTTCTATATGTGTCCCCTCTTCCTTCTAGAAAAAAATACTATTTACCTCTTCTTTGGCAAGCAACTCTTTAATGAATTACATGCAGGACACGGTGATAAGCAATTTCTTATAGCTTTTGTAATGAAAACATTTATACAGAACCAGAACTTTCAGCACTTTAAAAAATTTTGGTGCAAGGAGGATGATATAATTTGATTTTCTTTTTTTTATACAAAAGTGTTGAGACCCCTAAAAGTATATAAGGTATTATGCTTTAAAATGCAGCATATCGAGATGATTTTGAAGGGAAATTTTTCCTCCAAATAATTTTATTTCTCACTAATTCTAGGAAACAACCGTAAGAAAATAACAAGCTGGCTACTCTCACTGTGAATTCCCTCAGTTTTAGGCTTAAAAAGCTCAGCTACTGGTTTGTGCTTGGAAATATGCAACAGATACACCATCATGTTGAGTTAATGCAGGCATTGCTAGTGACCCAAAAAGAGATTAAACCTTTAAGAAACATGGGCCAAGGTTCAAATGAACTGTGTAGCTGAGCGCAGGTTTTTACTAGGTGCTGTGTTTTAAACACTTATGAAACAGAGGACCAACAGCGACTTTTATTAGAGCTGCGCACTGAGGAGCTGGGTGTGAGTGAGCAAACACCTGGAAGCATACAGCTCTCCTGGGGCATCAGGGAGACCTGAAACACTGGTGCCCTGCCATCAAGGGCCACAGCAGCCACCCACGGGGTGGCAGCCACTTTCCTGGGGTGTCTGGGATGATGGGGCCATTTTCCTTCTGTCAGTAACTTGTCAGAAAGGTCCTCTCCTGCTTGTCAGGAGCAGAGGATGGGGAGCCATCCATCCAGGCACTGTTCTTCTGCCACGTCCCTGTTGGCATGTCCTCTGCAGCTGGACAGGGTGGAGGCAAACATTGTATCATGGGACTTTCCAGAGGACCAGCTGAGGTATTGCATCACTGTGGCTGCTCCCTGGGGTCAGCAGGAAAGCCTGTGGGACCTGCCAACATTGTCTATAGTTGTTATTAGAATTTATATAGTCATTTAGGGAACTGGCCCATCTGGCTCTGGGGATTGGATATGAGATGTGAGCTTTCCATCTCCAGGTCACCTCGCAGCTGTTGGATGTGCCTGTAGTGTATGTGACATGAGTGATGGTCTGAGGAGGACACGGGGGTCTGCATTACACGCACACATACCCATAAATGCTGTGCAATTAGCGTGATTTGGCTCTCCCCTTGGAAACCACCACCAGGCAGCCGGGGACCAAGCAGCCACACTGGCACACCCAAACTGGTGTACATATCTCGTAATAAAACATGGGTATTTGGCTTGAAAAATCCATTTTGGAGCTCTTGTACTGAAAAGGTTAAGCCTACCCTGTAGCTAATTTCATGTTTTCCTTTAGTATCAACATTTGGAGAATTAAATAATTGGGCAAAGGAAGAGTGAGTAATTTCCAGTGAGTTTATAGGACAGATGATCTGAAACACGTCTGCCTGCCCCTCAGGCTCCCTGTCATGTGTATAAAAATGAACAGATATTAGTGACAATTAAAAAACTCAACCTCCCCCTCTCCCAAAAACTACAAAAAGAAACCTCAAAGAAACTAGGAAAAAAAAAATCCAAGGAAGCTATCATTGTCTTGTGGCAGATATCTGGGGACACAGAGGATGAATTGTATATTAACTTTAAAAATACCGTACCTTAAAGTGGCTGTTTTGTGCTTATTTCTAGACTTTATTTTTTCCACAGCCTGATGAAACAGTCAAAGCTACCAGGTTCTTTTCTTTCCACCACAAACCCCATTGTGTCCAGGTTCCATAACTCCTCTCTACTCAAGTTCCCAGGGCTTCCCTGGTCCTTTCATTCCAGAAGGGCATCCTTCATTTCAAAGGTGCCATGGCCAATTTAAAAATATTTTGACAGAGAAACCAGGTCTTGCAATCTTCTACATGACACAAGAAGCACTCTGTCTTGCTCTGCTCTCTCTACATTGCAGCAAGTGCTGCAATTTCTTGGGTGTTTCTTTGTAGACCAAATGTACCTGGTGTTCACCTGGAGCTGGAGCAAATACCTATTGCTGTTCCCATGAATGCCCCCTGACTCCAGCAAGGCTTGACCCTGACTTCCCTTGGAGAGAGCAAATGGGTCTCACACATGGAGCTGCAGTGGGGTATCTTAGTGGTGCTGGGGCTCAAACTCTCCCAGCTCCATGTGGATGCACAGTGTCCCTGGACCAGAAGGACTGCATGGAACACAGGCAAAAGAAGCATCATTCATGGTCAAATTACCCAGTGGGGCTCCCAATTCCTGTGTTTTATCTGCTGCTCCTCTCTCTGGTGCCTAACATGATGCTTTGGTCAGGTCACTTCATTTCATGTCATCTTTAATGCCTCTCCTGTTTCCTACCAACATCATGCAGCAGCACATAGCCTTTTGCTGGGTATAGTGTGATCCTAAATTGTCTGACACAACGGCTACCATTATCAGGGAAGTTTCTGACTACTACATTTACATATACATACTTTTTCATCTTTATTATTATTGCATTTGATATAATTTCAGTTTCCATTATGTTGCTTTTCAAAGAAAATTGAAATATATTTGAAATTAATACCATTAGTACCAGCAGCTAACAATCCTACACGATTTTGCATATGGATGCAGTTATGAAATTTCTTTAGTTCATGTAAGGTGAAGGTTAATTTTAGAATGGAATAAGATTATCAGAGCCATTAAAATAGTATGGAAAAATGTTACCAGATGAGAAATTGTTCAAAATAAATTAAACCCATGATTTCAATCATGTCTTCCCGGACCACTTTGATACTAGACTGTATTTTTTTCTTGCTTGTCTCCTGCCAGAGATTTTCATAGCAATCATGTTCATTTCCAAGGAAATCATTCTTTCTGAGGTTAACAATAAAGACTCTTTCCCAAGGTATGTGAAGGTACTTTGCAAAAACAAAACATATATGATTCTCTGAAAAAAAAGAACCCTTCAGTTTTACTTTTCTTTCGTGTCGGCATAACTACTGATAATCCACTATATAATAACATCAGTGCAAACACAGTATGCTACATTATTTTGACACTTCTGGATGTGTTTCTTCATTCCCTTCTGAGCTTTATTATGCCACTGTCAAAATAGCTACTAGTAAGAAATTTTATGACTTGTGTGGCAAAGGATGTGGTGCCAGAGAGATGAACAAAGAATGGGTCAGCTGCAAGATCATCCATCTTTCCCCCTCCGGACTGCGCTCCCCCTTCCTCTTCTCCTCGGACGATTTCAAGGCTCTGCCACAGAGCAGAGCATTGCTGTGAGACTCAGGGTCACATTAATGCTGTGCTGGACACCTTCCCATTCCTTTATCCTTTGTGAGGATATTCCTGATGCAACTGTCATTTGCTGGCTCTGATTTAGCACAGTTGGTATATAAGAGATTGTGAAAAATAAAGCTGGCTTTATGTTCCATCTTTGTTTTTTCAAGAACCCTCCCACTGATTAAAAAAGGGTGGTAGATGCATTTCAAAACAGGGTCCTGGCTCATCTGCCTACATGTCCTTGTTTCTGAGATGAAGAAAAGGTTATTTTTTATCACCTCCACAGAAAATGTGTTTTTCTACAACATTAAATGTGTTTATTAAACAATACTTACTGCAAAATCTTGTCTCAGAAAACAGTTTTATTTTCATACAGAGTTTAAGCACTTTGCATGGGCAAGGCAGATTTTTACCTACCAAAGGCTTCCTTTCCCTCTCCTGATTGTGCCTTTCCTTAAATCCTCTCGAGCATAGTTTAGTGGAGCAGCCAGCTCTCCCAGCTATTTTAGCCTCTCACAGAGGGTAGGGCATGTTTGGCAAAGTCAGACAAGAAAAACCCAGAAGCTGATGGTGCAACTGAGAGGTAAGACACAGGATCATGTCATGAGATGTAAGGTGGGATACTCAGCATGATGATTTTTGATGTGTTTGTCTTTTTGTGCAAAAAGTTGTCGTCGTTTGAGACGCAGACATACACACACACACTCACTTTGGTGAGAAGGCATGAGCCGTTTATTATAAATCTGACTCCATTTTATAAAGTATTTCTACAAAGGCCAGGGATTGGGGGAGAAGGTTGACACCTCTCCACATCCCATTGGTCAAGACAACTGTCCATTAGCTGTCCATATCTCCAATACAAAGAATGTAAACTACCTAAGCTAAAGAAAACATTGCTTCTATTTATAACACCCATGTGTGAGAAACTACCTAAGAACTATGAACTGTGAGACACAAACAAAGGCTGAAAAATCAAGGCGACAAAAAGTAATTTAAATACAGAGACACAGAAAAGTCTCATCAAGCTTTGGCCAAGGGCATTCATGCAAAATTTCATCTTGTAGGAAATACTTCTTACTAGTCAGCATAAAGTACCTGTGTCCTGGAATAGTTTCCTTCATCCCCACAATTATTGTGTATCAACAAGCAGCCTGTGTGGGGAAACCAGTCAAGTCTATCCATGCAATAACTATAGTCCCATTAAACATTACCCGTGAACGTGCACAAATGTGAGCAGCTGAGACATGTCCTTCAATGCTCCCTGAGTATTGCCAGCATGGCACAGTTTGACATCCCACGCAGGACAGTTCAGCAAAGCAGAAAGGATTTCCCTCTCCTCTGCTTTCCAAATGCAGGTTTTGACCATGGAATTAACTAGTTCATTTTCTCTATTTTCTCCTCACTGTGCTGTGCTAAAATGCAATTAGACAAAGACACAGCACACAGAGTCTGTTCCCTGCCAGAGGGCACTTCTGAGGAGACAAGCAGCGTATGTTGAAGTTGCTCCAGGAGTTAAGACCCAAATGGTGATTTAAAGGAAAGCATGTTGCATTAAGAAATGTTGCATGCTGCTTTGAATCCATTATTTTGTATTTGCCCAGTTATTCCCTGTGTGGCTTGAACTTTGGTTGTTATTGCATGCATTATTTTATCAAATTAAATTTGATGAGGGAGAGGAAGGTGAGGATGGGGACATAACAAGATTACATGTCCTTCTTCTCCCTTTTTATTCTCCCACAGCTTTTTGGCTGTGATGCCATGATTCTCCATTCAAGCAAAACCCATCTTGCTGCTACTTGCTGGAGGGCCTGATGATGCAGCAGCTCAGGAGGAGAGTGGGTGGGAGCAATACAGGCAGAGGTTGCAGGATGGGTGGTGGGGATCACGTCACTCCCATCCTCAGGCACTGAGGGTAACCCTCCTGGTGATGGATGATGGAAAACAAAGATCTACCAGGAGGGGAACAAGATGTGGCTTATTCTAAACAGCGCCATGAAGTTCCGGTGGTTTGCAGTGACAGCAACTTCAATATGCTACTGAGTCCCAAATAAAATGTCAGGAAGATTGAAAATTTTTATCTCCAAAGATGCAGAGAATCTGCTGAAAACATGAAATTCACATTTATTTTATTTATGCAGAGTGCCAAAGAAGCCCTCATAAGCTCAAGTTTTAAATTGGCCACAGTAACAATATTTGGGAAGTCAAAAATCATGGTAGACAAATGGTGAACTTTAAAACAAATCACCTGTTGGAATTAACCATTCGATTCTTCACATGTGTATTGATTCTGTATACAGAAAGGATGGAAAATCCAATGTACAGCCAGGTCTCAAGGACATCAGACACAGACCAGCAGCGGAGAGGAGATCAGCTCTGTGCAAACCAGATCTTGACTGATGTGGAAGAGAGGATAGAGAATGGTGTTTGCTATACTGAAATATCATTTTTCACTGTAAATTGTATTCACTTTGGCTTGCACTGTCTTGAAAAAGTATGTTAGCAGAAATATAGAACTTCACAGTTAAACAAAATTGAAGTGGGAGTTAAAGGATTTACAAGAGGATTTTCTTTAGAGGTAGGTGAGGAAGAGCAAGGTAGACTTCTATAGAGCCAGTTGGGTCAAGAACTACCTTGTTTCCCGCTTTGTATTGCAGGTTTCAAGTTAGTATTCATATGCATTAAAGTAAACACAAACAATTTGCATATCCTTATAGCACAGAAAGTGTCACATATAAAACAATTTTTGAACTTGAAAATTTATAGTGAGAATCCAATTTGCACTTGTACCAAAGAAAATCTGAACTAACACTCCAGGAGTGTTAAAGGAAATCCAAACCTGATATATTTAACTTATTGAGCATTCTAATGTCCTATGACCTTATGCAAAAGCTTAAGAATTTTTATTATTAAATATTTACACAAACAATAAAAAGGTATATGCAATTACTGTCAAGGCTATAAATTCACGATAAAGACAAAAATTTTTATTTTCAGTGTACAAATCAACTGATGTCTTCCTGTATTCAGGTATTGCCCATAGTTCAGTGAAAAAAACTTAAAAGAATTGTGAAGATTTTGAAAAGAATTAAACTCAATGCTCTAATGCAGTTTATCTTAAGTCATCTGCTTATAAAACCTACAGAATGAAACAGGAAATAATCTTTATAACTTTACTGGATCCACAACTGCATTGTCAGATTGTAATTTGCAATTAAATTTCATTCACTTGCTCAAAGGCCTTTTGATTAAGTTTAGATTTTATTAAATTAGGTTAGATTTTATTACATTCCACAGGATTTAGTTGTAAGAGAAAATGGAATTGGATAGTGTACAGTCTAGTACTCTGGTCCAGTACTCCTATATATATTGGAATCACCTTTTCATTGCAGGTGGCATTTTCTCCTGACTCCTGAACATATTTAGCACTTCATTTTCTTCCATTCCAAGCTTGGTTTCTAATAACAAGTTGAAGAGTGTCTGTGCATATTGGTTAGACAGACTGAATTTCTCTAACACCCAATCCAACATCTATTAGAGTAAGCAGAGGGATGCCCATTGATTTTATGGGGAGCTATATCAGTTGCAAATCAGAATAAAAGTGGTGCAAGTGGGGAAGAATTCTGCAGCCTCAGAGTATAACAGTACTTGGAGCTGCAGGAATTGTGTGAGATCTTTTCTGAATGGGTTTTAGAGCCAGGTCCTCAGTAATGTTTAAGACCACAAAGCATTTTGAGTATCTGGGACCTTTCTGAAAGCAGATTAGTTGTCCACAGGATGAAGTGGTACTTGGTATCACAGATACAGTTCTCTCCCTGACTATGGGTTATCCTATAGTCATCAGCAAGGTACCAGATCCTTCCCAAACGAAGATTTAACTTGTATCTAGAAAATGTAAATTCTGGCTGTTCTTTCCTCTCTTCAGGATGGCCCTGCCCAAGTTGACTTCTTGAGGAAACTCTAAGTACACCATCACACAATCTCTTAAGTCATCTGCACAACGACCTGATGCCAACATTTTCACATCTTTCTAAAATTAGCTGGAGGCTGTTTCTTTTGTATTTTAATATTCCTTGAAAAAAACACATGCCCGGAAAATCAGTGTGGATACAGTTTTGCTTCTATCCAAACACTAGGACAGTCTAATGGCTACAAATAATTACATCCAAACAGCAGAATAAGATTGGTATAAAACAAAAATCAAAGCAGATGGAAAATATGACTCAGCTCCTCTCTGCTCCACTCTCACCACATCTCTGAATTACTGTTTTCCCCTAGAAGTGCATTTGATCTGAAGCGCATTTGCAAGACAGGACAAAAGTTTTGATTAATATTCCTTCCCCTGCGAGCAGAGGTCTCTAAGCAGAACTTCCATGAGTGATTTCATGGGCAGAACCAATAGTGGATCAGAGCATGGGAGATTTTTTTACAGATGTGGTTGCACATGGCTTCCTCATGATTCCCCCATATCTGTATTTTGCTCTCAGTCCATTCAGTAGAGTTCTACAGATCTTATTTGGGAACACAGCAGTATCTAAGATTTACTTCTCTAAATCAGAACAGGTTAAGGTCTGTGTACAGTCTGTTAGCAATCTCTCTTTGCGTTGCACAAAATGATGGATCATATTCTGACCCCAATGTTCGTGGTTCACCAGTTTCTGTCTCCAAAGACTGTGGTATCAGTGAGGACAAAAGCAGGGTTTATATTTTGTTACAGGCTTTGAGTTTGGCCACAGCCTTGGCATTTCTTCAGAGCTGTACAAGGACTGGACCCATCTCTACAGCTGGCAGCAAAGCATTACTGCCCTGCTAGCAATAGGAGTGCCTCACTGTCCTGAAACTGGAAAGGGGCTCCTGCTTGAGCTGCTGTTGCTTCTGGTACCAGAGAAATGTCAATATATGAGATTGGCTTCTACCTTCGTGGTGTCATTCCTCACAAAACCCTACACCCTCATGTGTTTTATGCAAGCTTAGGACTGTTCAGAAAAAAATCAGGGGACCACATTTGATGCTCCTGTCCCTCGGTACAAAGCAAAATGCATGATCCCATGAAAACCAAGTGATGTCTTTTTTTCCCTAGTCCACTTTCCTAAAGCCAGGAATATTTCCCTGGTCACTCGGTCTCAACCCAGGACAGAGGGCTGTTTCCATCGCATAACAGATCCATACCTTGTTTTTCAGTCTGCTCTGTGCCCATCCTGTTTATCTCTTCTGAACTGCGTGTTGTTTCCACTTTAACAGCTCTTGCCAGCTGTTTTCTTTTGGTACCTTTTATTGCAGATAGAATTTCAAGGGCTTCCAAGGGGAAGCTGCTGAAAGCACTGCAGCTCTCAGACTCACTTCAAAGCAACTTTCATCATTTTTCACGCACTCCTTTTAGGACTCTTCTTCTGTTCTTTCCCCAAAACAGATTCTCTAAAAGATCACACTGGGAGATAGCACTATTTATGGCACTTCACCAGGAGACATCATGTTTTTTGTCCGATTTGGACACATCCACTGTCCTGTAAAGGTTAAAACCAGCGAGGTCTCCTCCCCATCTCACTTGTAGTTTGTTGTTGGTAGGGTTTTTTTCCAGAGGAATGGGTGGGAGGAAAGGTTATTGTTGGAATTTAGCTGCCAGAAGCCTGCGGGTCAACTTTAATTTCATTGAACTCCCATCATTAAAGAGATTGTAGCTTCTGCACTGGACCAGACAGACTCATCTGTGGGAGGCCCTGGCTTCACACCAACGCTAATTGTGGCTGAATTGTTCTTACAAGCTGTGAGGCTTTGTTGCTGAACTTAGAGGAGAGATAGCCCATCAGTTCCACAACTATCCCAGGGTGTAGAACAGGAGGGGAAAGGAAAGTTCTGCCTAACCCATGCCCTTGATGAACAGCCTGCTGTTCTCCCCAGGCACAGGGCAGGGCTGCTATCCTGAAGAACTAAAGGCTGTGAATGAAAAGTGGAGGGGAAAAAAGGAGCAATAAGTCTTTAATGGAGAGGGTTGAATGCCTAAAGAAGAAGGATGGGAATGCCCAAATCCAGTGATGATATAAAGAGCTGTGACCTTGTGAATTAGTGCAGATACACTCCTCCAACTCAGGTGCTTTCAGGTAGACCAGATATCAGTGAGGAAGCAGTCAGAAGAGCAGCTTGTGGCACATACTGTTGCATGAATCTTCTTGAGTTTGAGCCACTCAAGAAATACAGAACAAGGCACTATTTAGAGATTTGTCTATTTAAATTCTGGTTCTCCTACCTGACTAATTTCAAAACTCACCTGGACAATGCCCCAACTAACCTGTGCTGTCAATCTGACCCTGCTTTGAAGAGGAGGTTGAACTAAGTGATCTTCAACAGCCCCTCTCACTCCAAATTTATCTGGGATCCCATGAGGAAATCCATTTCTGAGAAAACATATTTAAACCAAGAAAATTCTTGATCAAGAATAGAGAATGTTAAAAAGGATTAAAAAGTAATTTCCCATTATATCTGTAGACAGGAATATATTGTAAATCTACCTTCCCCCTACTCTAAAGCACCTGTAACACCATTGAAAAGAGGGGGAGACTAAGGCCACCTTGCCATGCTTGTGATGGCTCACACTCCATAACCATTGGCACAGTACAGAAGGTAGCAATAACAGTGAACGGTCAAAATGCTTGAATTTCTTCTCTCATTGTGCATCCAGAAATTAACAAGGCATCAGTAGCTGAGAGCATAGTCCCACATCCCTCTATTCAACAGATATGGCTCAAAGTATCACCGGAAACACAGCCCTCCACTGCCTGCAAAACCAAGGATAGAATTCTGTATTTTGTGATGCAAAACTCCTCAAAGGACACGGCATCCAGTCAGGACCTGGAGGCAGGGCCAAGGCGCAATGTCCTGCTGGATGTTACTGCTCACTGGTGGGCTGAAGGTGGTTCATGACTGCTACTTCTTCTCTGCTCTGAGTTAGTGGTTGCAGAACTAGATAGCTGGATGGTAGCATCTGGAGCTGCAAATTTGCTTTGCCCCAAACCTCTGCACTTGAGACCATGATTGCCTAGTAGCCTATCTTTCCATCCTTGTGTCTCATTTCTTAAATAAATAAATAAGTGAAAAGCAACCTCTATGTGTCTCTCCTTATCCATTATTCAAACAAATTAGTTTAACAATTACAGAACATCTTGTATCTATAGCTACCAAATGTTACTGAGTGATATTGCCCACACACTCAAGTGGAAGACTGCCAAACATATCATGGATATTTTTTTTCTCGTAAGCATCGAAGGCTGAAGGGCATACTGAAGTTAGTTCCTGGATTTGTGCCTTTGGAGCACTTTCTTTGGGTCATTTGAAAAGCAAAGGCAAATATTTTCCTGAATTTTACATGCAAAGTGCTGGGTAGAAAATTGAACTGAACTTGAAATATTTGGGATGGTCTCCTGGCTGTCTGCTGGCATGGGAAGGTGGTGTGATATGATGTGATAAAGGAGGTGAATTTTAGAGGAAGTGCAGCTTGCTTCATGGGTGTGAAGTTCCTGGGCTGTATTTGATGACTTCTACTGAGTTCGTTGTGACCTCAGTTAGTCTCTCTCTGAAACGCATTCACCCTGAGAATACTGTCTTTCAATCTGTTTGGTAAAGCATTGAAAAGTTTCCACCTCTAAATCTCAAACATCAAAGAAATTTTTATCATTAATAAAACCCTGAGAACAGCATAATTTTGAGATCTTTTTTTTGATTATATGTAAAAAAAAATTCTCATATGAACAAAAATTGTGGGTCCACAGTGAACCCAAAAATTACCAGCCTGAAACAATCTTCTTCAGGAACTGTGACCTTTCAGTGGAAAAATGCTTTTCTTACTGCATAATCCATGAATACCTAGGATGTCATTACTGCAACTGTTTCCTTGCATAAATGAACATCTGTGGGCAAAATATTGCACAAAAATTGATGAAACTCACAGAAGCTATAAGAACACATTACAGCCAATGGAGGCTTTTCCCAAGGAAAGGCAGCAGAAGCATCATACTGGCAAATCTATCACATCATTGAACTATGAAAATTGTAAGAAATATTCTAGGATACACTAGTATATTAAAAGAGGAAGCCTCTGGCATTTGTAGAGACTACAAGAGCTCATAGCCTAAGGCTTACTCTGATTGCAGGGAAAAATGATCTTGTCTTCAATTTCTCAAGATACAAACCAAATGCCTTGCAAATTGGTCACATTCCATTTAACTCATATTAATCTACATTGTGTTGCCTGGGGGTCAAGCCCATGTTTTTGTTGTATTTTTCTTTTTTCCCTCTAGACTATATCTCTTTTTGGCTGTAAAATGTGCTGAAAGCTGTACAAGAGACATTCACAAATATGCTTCTCATTACCAGCACGGTCTGTACAGTGATGCCTACAGAGTCATGCTAATGTGCTTTGCTTCAAGTTCATGTAAATCAAGCTGGTGGGTCAGCCCATTTTAGCTGTGTTAGCACTGCCAGAGATTTTGGTCAAGGAAATGCATTCTATTAGACACAATTTGCTTTTTCTGACTCCAAAGGTACAGAGATCCCTCAAATGCAACAACAAGCTCATTAACTGCTGTGTATAGAGTCAGTTTATCAGGTATTTCCAAGACTCTTAAAGCAGCCCATGCACGGTACCTTAATTCAGCCTCCAAGGAACAGCCTTTAGAACTAGAAGGTAAGCACTTTTCCTCTAACTGGCTTCCCTGTTAAGGAAATGAAGCTGAAAGCTGAATTAAATGTTTCAGGCTATTAAGAAAAGCGTTAAGCCATTTTAAGATTAAACTGGGCATATTTTGTATGCTCAGAGAAAAAACCTTGCTCTCTTTCATGCCCATGAAAACAGAGAATCTCTTAAACTTGTCTTTTGGCCTACAAATATCAGATACAAGGAGGTCAGCTATGCCCTTACTGAGCAAAATATTGCTTTTTACTATATCAGCTAGGATTTCTCTCCAGAGAAATCTGATCAGAGAAGTGTGACCAGAACATGCCTTTACAATGAAAATTTGATCATGGAGCAGAGATACATGGAGATACTCTCAGCTTACTTGTGCAGGCTTTTCCCAGAAATGCTCAGCTTAACCCTGTGTGGAATGGCACATCTCAGACTTGGTGTTCAGATGTTTTCGGGTTGCCCACCTGTGAGTTCCAGCCCCAAGAAGATCCAGACATGTTTCAAACATGTGTATTATACCTTTTTACCTTTTTAAAAAATAATTTACCACAAAGTGGGTAGTTCATGGATAGCCTCTGGCATGGCCTTTGAGAGGGGCATGCTGAGATGCTTCCAGGCTTTGCATGCCACAACAAGCCTCCCCGACACAGAGCCTGGGCTCACGTATGGGTCTGTGCGTAGGTGTGTACCCATGAGGTTGACTGGACAAAGTGCTGCATGTGGAGGTGAAGCATAGTGGTCTGTGAAGGACAGAGTGCTCCTGGGATAGCCTGCTGAATATGTGTACCTTTTACAGGCATTATTATGGATTTTTTTTATAGTACATCCCAAGACAAAAAAAAAAAAAAATTGGACCCACAGACATCTCAAAAGGAATCTGAAATCATATATGGATTCAACACATCTTCACTCTCTCTTGCAAACACCAGCTCGACTAAGTCCCCAACCTGACTGAGCCCCCAGCTGTCTCCCTGCACACTGGTGTGGTGCGGGGAAGAACCACGCTTGTCATCTGCACTCCCAAGTCCCCTGATGTGACAAGCTGTATTTGCCTTTAACCCAGGCAAGGGTTCACCTTCTCTCGTACTGCTTCCTCTTGATAAAAGAATCAGTGCATGAAACCATCACCATGGATATGAGCAGATGCAGAGAGGAGAATGGGAACAACACAAACATTATGTTCCTCCCAGAGCAGCGCTCCTGTCGCTGCCCGTGCCACATCTGTGTTTTTGAAGGGAAATGTCATAACATTGCTAATCAATAAGAAGAGTGACAGGACCATTTGTCATGAACGAGCCGGCACTGCAGCTGTTGCAGGCATCCTTTCCCCGGGCTTTGCGACAAGAAGTCGAGGGAAGGACCCGATTATTTGCCGGCGGCAGTCCCCGTGCGCGGGCAGCTCCGGCCGGCTTGCGAAGGTGCCGCGCCAGCCTTGCAGCAGTCGGGCTGAGCAAGCGGGCAAAAAGCCTGGCAGGAAGTATAGGGTTTCGAACAAAGGACACCAGACACCCTGCAAGGGAGAGACGGGCCCGGGTGTCGGAGGAGTCTGCTGACCTTTAATCTGGAGCCCGCTGTTGCATATGCATCACGTTTGAACTGCAGATGTTCCTCGCCGCTCCGCCGGTCAGGGCGACAAGCGGCTGGTCTTAGAGGAGGAGGCAGGGCTCAGGGAGAACCTAATGAAGACTTTAAGCTGTGGGTTGCAATTAAAATGGCCCGGCGGTGTAAGCGTGGGAGGGGGTCACTAAGCTCCTGCAGCTGCTCTGCCGGCAGTAATGTCCGCGCTGATAGGCACAGCTCTGCTCCACAATGAGAGCAGTCGTGCATGCCGGGGGGTGTTGGCGGAGGTGACAAAACTGAGCTGCCCTTTCCCACCCCATTAAAATAATTCTTAAATTAGGAAATTTATCTTGATCTGATGGTCTATCTGTGTGTGGTACTGCCACGTATAACGCTCCATCTCTTTTCCCTAGACACATCAGGCTAGTAAATAGAAAAGGATTAAATATCAATAAAGTAAAAAGCATATGGGGAAATTTAGGGAAATAGCCCTTCTTTTTCAAACCACGACCTGCTTTTTCATAAGCAGAGTTTGATCCTCAACATGTTCTCCACAAGAAAATAAAGCTGCCTCCTGCAAAAAAAGAGATCTGCTTCTCTGTTACTGAAGATAACCAATTACACCAAAATCCACATATCATTTATGGTGTCTGTACTGAACTGACAGGATGTCTACAGGCTTAAAAGGATACAGCTCAAGCTTGGGTGGCAATTCTGAGCAATATCCACCAAGGTGCAAATATAATATTGATCCCACGTGGGATTTCTGAATTCAACAGTAAATGCTGCTTAACTAACAGCAATGACCAGGACCTTCCCTCAGTGTCACTTTAGTAGCAGCTAATGCCACCTGAGGGTTGTCTCCTGACACTCAGGTTCAGACTATGATGCTGGAGCTCAGCAAAGCACAGCCAAACTATTATTTTATAACCAAAGTTTCTTCTAACAGAAAAGTGCCATGTTTTTCTTTTATTCACTGCTTTGAAAAAGAATGTCAGTTTTGGCAGTATTTTGTTTCCAGAACTTCTTGTCCCAAAACAAAGTATTCCCTTAAGGTTGAAGTGGCCCCTGTGAACATTTCTGGAATGGAATCTTTTCAGTTTTAATTTGGAAATTATTTTTTCCCCCATGCAATTTATTGTTATTATTTTCGCACAGAAACACATCAACAAGCAAAGTGCTTTGATTTCATAACAGTGGAAAGTTTTGATTGACCCAAAGTAACATTTTATCAGACCTCTATTGCACACAGAATTTCACTTGTGTGTGTGTATATATATATATATGTTTGGGTTTTGGGGGGGGTTTTTTGGCCAGGAAAAATATTTCTATACACGTAAAAGTCTGGTTAGCCTTGATCTTATGAGTCCTCCCAGGAGTTGATTCTCTCTCCCTGCTGATCTTCCTGCTCAGGCTAAAAGCAAGCAAGGTTTAGGTACTGTCTGCTGTAACAACCTTCACTGGATTTCACTCCCTTTCAAAACCACTTTTATTGCCTTCACAGCCTCCTCCAAGGGCAAATTCATTACAGCTGGGAGATCTGATCAGAATGCATGAAGTGCTACAGCAATGGCCGGGCTTGAGAGATAATTCGTCAAAGTATTTGTCATTTCTCATCTTTTTAAACATGTTGCAAATTCTTCAGGCACCTGTACCAGCAGTCCAAGAAGTGGTCACATAGAGAGATGAAATTCTGAAGAAAAGGAGTAGGTCAAGAAGGTTGAATTCATTTTAAGGAATGATATAGCTTTCCCAGCAGTATATCTAGTGCCTGTAATTTATAGCCTGGGCTGCCATAATGATCCTGTATCCCTTTTTCTTTCTGTGGTTCCAGTTCAGTGAAGAATTTCAGCATACGCTTTGATTGACAGGGCAGATGGTAACACTGTTTGCTATTAATGTTAACCTATTATTTAATGTATGTGTTAGTTTTATTATTTTTAACAGGATAGTAGTGACTATAAAGTTTAATTGACCTTTTTTGCCAATAAATAAATCACTGCTGGTTTCAGCAAGGATTGTACTTTTATCTGCCAATAAAAAGCTGAAGGAAACCTCTTAACTACCCTCCTTCCTTTTTTATCTCCTTAAGACTCTTCTATGAACAGCACCCTGGAAAGAAAATTATCCAGCGATGGAATGAGCAGTTCTATATATAAGTCAGGGTTTACATCAGAGAAAGAAATGGGGTTTAAATTGGCTGCATGGAAAATTCTGTCTCTCTAAGTCCTGACATCACTGTAACTGAAATTTTATCCCAAGAGAACACAGGATTGGTTCCCATCTTGTTTGCCGTCTTGGTTCCCATCTTGGACTTTGCAACTTCAGGGCCTTTGATGTCACACTTGTACTTCGAGCAAGGGGAAGGGGCAGCAGAATCAGGCTGAATGTATTAAAAAATGGAAAACTTAAATAAGAAAAACAGATCATGAATAGGTTTAGAATAAGCTTGCCCTATTTTATTTACTGTTGGGTGATACAAAAAGAATATGCTGTGTAGTTTTAAGCTTTATACCAGAGTACATGATTAATGCAGACAGTAGAGCCCAGGAGAGGCTCAATGGGTTCTGAGGGGATGGCCAGCTGCACTGTACCAGAACAAGCTGCTGTGGATCCTGATACTTTTTAATGGCTCTTTCCTCTTGGTTTTCTCCTCTCCCTGATTTAAGACTTTCACCTGACAGATTTTTATTTTCCCTGTAAGCACTTCAGGCCAAAGTCATTAGAGAGCAGAAAAAGAAAACTCAGTTTGGTTATCTGAAGATCTTTGCTTAGCTGACTCTGGAGGAAAGTCCATCCAACCACAGAAAAAGGATAGTCTCATTTTTCAAAACTATGAATTCATTAAGAGAACTCATATGCATAAAAAGCAGTGAAGCTGAACAAAATGTAAATTTTTCTGGCTGAGAGAGATCTTCTTATGCTTTTATAAGCATCTACGGCTAAGACACTGGATTTACATTTAGTTTCAGTTTTTCAGCATCTGACTTCTTAACTATGTGCCTCAAGTTTTCTAAGGGCTAGGGTTTGGGAGAGTAAACTTGGAGTTGTGTAGGTAGGACAAGTAATAAAAACCCTGTGAACTGGCATACACAGCATGTGCTGTGCCATCACAAAATTAGTATGCTCCTCTGGGTAGAATTCCTCAGCTTTTTTCTCTGCCACACATCTGGACACAGTTCTGGTTGCTTGAGTAGTAACAAATTAGAATACATATATATATATATATTACACCAAAGACACAAAGAGCACAAGAAAAGCCAAACTGAGGGGTGGGGTTTCCCTTTTTCTTAATGCAATGATCACCACTCCAGTCAAACAGAGAACAGAATCATAATTTCCCTTTTCTTGTCCTATTCAGTTGAAGCAATTAAAATTGAGAGGGGCTGCAAGAGAAGATGAAGCTGGTGGTAGGAGAACCTCAGTGAATGGGGCCTAGTCCAGCTCAGAATAAATTTCTGTGTACAGTAATGAGAACAACACATCTTTTATGTACTGCAGAATTGCTACATCAGGTGAGATCAGAGGGGCTGCTTCTAAACCAGTGTTTTGGTGAGCTGGGATGGACTTGCTATTACACCAAGCTCTGGCCATACCAGGGACTATTCCTTTAGAACCCCCCCGGCTTTCCACCAGACTGCTGGAGGTTGCTCCTTGGTGGTCTGATCCCAAAGAGAGCAAGGCTCAGACATGCTGATATGCAAACCCCTTTAAGAGGTGAGAACAGAATTATTACTTTTCACACTATGGCAACAATGCCACTTCTGGTAACAGCATCAGGCAAACAGGCAGGTGCTGCAGCTATGTTGGTGTCATTATGGAAACCTGACTGTGATGGGCAGCAGGGATGCAGAGAGAATGGACAAGTTACCCACTTAGACCTGCATGCAGTGAGTCCAGTCCCAGGGCAGACTTCAGGCTGTATTTTGCTATCCATTTAATGCTGCAGTGGAAAGCAAACATGGGCAGTCACGGGCTGACAGCCTTGGTTAGGTTTAATAGACTTTCTTTTCTGTGCTGTTTGTTCAAAATTCTTTTCGGTATTATTGGAATATTTTTTCTCCATCTTTCCTATGGGTTTTGAAAAACTAATCCTAAACATTGCTATAACATAAGGAAGCAGCTTTGGGTAAGTATGGGAACCCATTTCCTATGTGCAGCATTGCAGACTAAATTCCTCATCTTAGTCTATTTGAGGAAAATTGTATTTGCCTTTTTGCTTTGCCTACAAACTTACGTGATACGAGTCTTGTTTCTTTTCCATGGACCTGAAGGGCCTCTTGCCCTTGTAGTTCAAAATTAATAAATTTAATTCTCTGCCAGAAATGACTCATTGCCTAATGTGCCTTAATATGCAGGCACTATCGTCTTTCGCCACTAGAGTCTGGGTGGGGGCGGTTGTGTCTCTCCTCAGATCAGGGCTGTCTCCTCTCATCATACTAGCTTTATTGTATTGAGGTATTCCTAGGACAACTCATCTCTTCTTTAACATCATATTATTCATTGAAGAAGCCTCTTCTAAGCAGAGATGACAACCTATGAGAGCTTTTTCTTATGCCAAGGGAACTGAATTAGAGGAGAAAACTGCTTCAATATTGTTTGGGAAAACGTGGAGCTCACTGGCCTCCATCCACTAAGGCAGGAAAGTATTTCTTTAACTTCAAACACGCAAATATTTGACTTCAGTGGGAAGCCTGTAACATTTATATGTATGTGGAGACTCTGGTTCTCAGAAATTCCAGCAGCAACAAAACTTCCTCCGTGATTTCCTTTTCTTTCAGGTTACCTACCAATATCTCAGATTATTCACTGTTCCGGCAAGCTACATGACATACAGCTTCAGTTCCAGAGTCTTGAATCTGTCTGAATTGAAAGAATTTTTATTTCTGTTCTCAGTTCCATGTTACCTCCAGAGAGCCATACTTTTTATTTGCTCTTTTCTTTTTCTGTGCTCTGAGACTTGCAGAAACAATGCACAAAAGCAACCCATTAAAACAATGGACTTCCTGTAAAATTCAGATTTTCTACTTTGCCACAGCATGGCATTTTGCAATTATAGACTCCAAGAATGTATATGAAATCTGTTTATTTTTGTTTGTAGGGATGAGGAGAAGGAAGGAAGACATTAAAAGACCAAGCAGCTGCGAGGAGGAGCTTTTGCTGACAAGTCAGCTGGTTTGAATGTAATGGGATTGGCAATCCATGCTATTTACTTCAGTGTGCCTGAATCTACCATTACATCTCACTAATGCTGCACTTAAATGCATGAAACATTTTACCATCATCATACCTGTCTTTCACAGATGAGAAGAACTGCTTTACATGACTGAGGAGCAGTTCAGAATCTTGCTGCCATGAGATGGCAATTTTCACACTGAATAGATATAAATTGTCACAGGATAATTGTGAAAATTTCCATTTGTTCCTTTGATGAATATGGTCAGTCTTTAGGATAACATTGAATTTAGTTCTGTGTTCAGAAAGTTATTTTCTAAAGTTTCTTGTGTCAGCCAGAATGGTTTGAAAATGGCACGTTTGCTTTACCAGTTTGCTCTGAATAGCAGCAGCAGCTTTGGGCCTGTCTCATGAGTGCTTCTACACCAGGCCAACAATAAGTGGTCTACAGGTTTTATGAGAGGTTTGTGTCAGTGAGAGTTTTCCATGGGTTGATAATGTGATGCATAAGTTATTCTGAGAAGATGACTGAAATAACTAGATTAATTAAGCACATATGAAAATATGGGCCACTGTATTTTCAGTCATGTTACTGAGAGAATAAAGACTTATATCTGAGAACTGTAGGGATTTGCAAGTACCAGTGTAGGACACTTCTGGGGATGGCTGGGAGCTCTGGTTTTGAAGGTCATTGCTTCTCACCTTCTACCTAATCTGTGCCAGCTGAAAGAGGGAACACATTAGCACCTGGCACCCGTGACTCTTCCTCTACTATTCTGCATGGCAGGGAAGCACTTTCCCATTGTGCAGTGAGCCCTGCAGTGAGCTCATTTCTACCTCTTACAGTCTTGGAAAGATCCTAACTCTGTGTGTACAAGAGGCACAAGGAAAGGAGTCTAGATTGAAGGACACAGCAAGTAAATATTCACAAATAATAAAAATACCAACGTATTTCTTTGACATCCCAGGAGCTATTTTCCCTGTCATGACACAGTCTAACAGCTGAAATCAGGCCCAGAATTGATCAACTTCATCAGTTCTTTGACAAGCAATTTTCTTATTTTCCGTGTCTATAAGGTCTTTCAGAGAAATCAGCCTAATGCTCTCAGTTAACATATGAGCAGCTTATTCAAGCAATCTCTAACCTCCCAAGTGCACTACTGCTACAAAGCTCAGAAAAATATTCCTCAGTGTTTCTGAGATGGGTTTCAGGACAAATAATTTGCTCAAACTGTCTTCCCCTTTTTCTGGCAGACTCAGTTCAAACCTGAGTCCAAACAGAGATATTAGACTAATCACCAGCTCCTGGGAACCAAAACCTTCTCCCTCCTCCAAATACACCAATCCCTATTTGCCTACCAGCCTGCCTTTTCTCTGATACAGGAATCATGACTGGAAATAATTGGCAACCTGCACAATTTCTACTTGCTGTAGCTTTTAACCCTGAACCTTCGTGATCAGACTTTGGAAGCATTCATCTCATCACCAATGCAAGTACTGTTTTAAATCAGCATATGCATGTTTAAATTCAAGAGAAAGACAAGGGTTTGTGTTCTAAATCATGATTTTTCTGTTGAAGAACCTTTTACACATTCAGAGTTATGTGATTCCAGCATGACTTGTGTATGGGATTCTTTAGGAGAGGTATTAGAAGCTCAGGGCTCCAACAGGGCTTGATCAATTTGTGTCACAAAGTACAAATCCATTTAGGCACCACAGTATGGAGAAAACACAGGAATACATACTGTCAGTGAACAGGACAGAGATAACATAAAATCCCTTCTGATAGCAGAAGTATTGCCAATGGTGCTGATAGACAAGAAAATACAGACTAGCACTGAGAACTATGTTACTCATGCTTTAGGCAGTAACTGAGTCACTGAGTCATCTCTTCCCACCCAGAAGTAGATGTTGAAAGGGGTGAGGAGGGGAACATCCATTGAAAGGACCTGAATGTACTGCTCCTGTCCTCTGCATGTGAGGTCTGCAGATCTGCTCTCCTCAGACTCAGTCTATGCTCCCATATGCCTCAGACTAACAGCTGTGGATGTAGGCACCGTGTTGATTATCCTGCTCTTCAGGCAAGCTTGTCTAGTCTGAAGAAACAGATTCAAGTATTCCTCACCACCTTACTGTCTCAGACTAAGCTTTCATCTACTGAAGTGTTTCTTCTTTGAATCTAAATTCCTTGTGATGGTGCTTTATTTGGCTTGTGAATGATCACAAAAAGTACAAGTTATAACAGTAAGTGTTTTGTTTTCTATCTTGGTGCTTCTGCTTTTACTGGCACATCAGCATGTATGTGATCCAGTGGGTCATGCTGGATTGAGGGGGTGGGAATCATGCTAGGGTACGTTTGACTTTTCAGCTTAACTAAATGTGTGCCTCTTGGAGCTGAATCAAGAGGGAGTGACTGTCAAGACCAGTCTGAAGAAAAGCTCAGATGGATATGTTTTCAGCTATAGCAAAATATCTCTGCCACCGTATCTCCAGGGAGCAAAGCAGAAGAATTTGCTCTTTGGAGAAACAATCATGCATCAACCACCCATCCCAAATGTTGTAACTCCCTTGCCCTTGGGAATGCTCAGATCTCTGCTGTAACCACTAGGTTTCAAAGTTCCTTGTGCAGCAGCTATTTGCATAGGATGGTTCTGGAATGAAGTCCTCTACAGATATGCAGGAAACCAGCACATAATAAGAGGGCACATACTGGCATGCACGGGTGCAGAGGGGCAGGGAGGTGGTTCCTGCCCTTGTGTCAGGAGACTGGGCTTAAGGTGTCCGCAGCTTTAGAGGGGTTCTACCAAGAGTTCTGCGAACGTGATTGCCTGTTGGAGAGCCAGGAGCACTGCACCCCAGTGCAGCCCTGCCTCCCACTGCAGCCCTGCATCCCAGTGCAGCCCTGAATCCACTCTGCCTGGGACCCATGGCTGCTGGTATGCACACAAGGATAGGAGCATTCCTTCCTGTCATTCAGGCTTGCTCTGAACCCTGTCATGGAACCCGTGACAATGCAAGGACCTTGTCAGGCAGCCCCTTGAGATCAGGTTTGATTTCAGCTGTATATGTAACAGCAGGCTTCAGAAGACAGTAATTTCTTATTGCATTCTGGAAATTAAATTAGTCACATTTTGTACCTTCCTGCTAATTAAAAGATGGCTTTTTGCCTTTTATTTATATTTTCAGAAGTTTTTGTCTGGGAGACCTGTTATATTTAGTTTACCTCATCTTATATTTATCATCACTCTTATTATTCTTTTAGCTGGGAGTTGTTAAGGTAAACAGCCCTTTGCCCTATAGTCTCACACCTGGGTCATCAAAGTTTGAAAATAGGCTTTGCCCTTCTGGCATGTGGTGATAGAAATGATCCAAGAATGGAAAAAAAATTGCAGTGATAAAAATGACAGTCAGTCAAAAAGTCTTTTCTTAGGAAAGAATTCCTCGGGTTCGATTAAAAAAAAAGCAGGCAAAAAAAAAAAAAAAAAACCCACAAAAAAAAAACCAAAACCAAAAAAATTTCACTTTTTACAGATGTATCTCACAAAGTGTGATTTTATTCCTGAAGTTTCTGGATAGCATTTGAATTCACAACTCTAATGAACTGTCCTTTCATTCCCAAAGGCAGAATTTCTTTTTCCCTTGGGGGAAATGAAAAGTCAAGAGAAGAGACTATTGAACCATTTGATCAGTGCCCAGATCTGGCTAGGCTTTGAAAAAGGAAAGTATGCAGCAACACTAACCTTTGAAGACCCCTGTTTAAAAAAATTCAGATATAATAGGATAAAGGTAATAGCCTGAAAATATTTCAATACAAAGAGAAAAGAATTAAATGTAAAGAAATTATTGTCTTTAAATTTTGCTAGTTAAAAATAATCATGGCAAGATGATTAAGTTACTGAAAAAAATTATACACACCAATTTGAAAAGGAAAAGCAATTCTTGCCCTATTAAATTGGGCTTTTATAACATTTCACTGCTTCTAGATTTGCAGAAATATTTCTGTACACTTCAAATCCCCTGCTATTCATTGTCTTCCATGCTTTATGAAAATTGAAAAGACCATATAAACCTGTGGATAGCGATGTTTGTATGTGTTTCCTATTTCCCATTTCACTCTATGTTGGTGAATTGTATAATCAGAATATTTCATCTGATTATTTTTTTCCACAGTCAGTACAACGAGTACATTTCAAATCAAGTTTGGTATGCACTTCCTTATTTTCTTTTGGAGGTCATTCAAAGACAATATCAACACTGTCATCTCATTTCATTCTTTGAGGAGAATCTATTTTGTTCAAGGCAACAGAGATCTCCCACTAAGGTACAATAGAGAACATTGTCCTACTGTGTTTAAAGCTGTGTTTAGGGCAGCAGGTCCATTTGGCAAAGGATTTTGAGACTGACCTTTATCTTCTGCTCAAATTGCAATTGCCTCCTCCTTTGCCCCCAAATACTTACCTTAGAAATAAGAGAAAAGCTAAACAAAACAATACTTGCAGGTAGGTTAATAATCTTAATTCCTTTTTTCTTCTTTTGAGATGTAGTTAGTGCTAGATGAGAGTTTTGTGGTGAAGCACGGGCTTGTTAAAGCAAGCTGTGTCCCAGACTGATGTTGCTGGGAGAGTACACTCTGCTATGGGCTCTGTTTGCCTGGTCTGTGTGTGGCTTTGTGGCATGGCTGATGGGACACTGAGTCTTCCCATTTCCTTAGCCTTGGTGTTACTTTCTAAGCTGACTCCAGTCAGCAAATTGCAGAGTTCCAGTGCTCTGCAGTTTCTTTCAACCCAGGACAGGAGCCCTTGGGGTGCTCATCCCTTTTTAGAAACATGAGGGACCCTCCGTCAGGTCTACACTGAGTATCTGGATGCTGTTGAACCGTTGCTTTATACTAGAGCTATCAGGACTCCCAGGGTCTGTGTCTGAAGAGTTTTCTCCAGACAGCGGTGAGGGCACCAGGAAGCAACGAAGCCCTCAATGCTGAGTGAGTGAGAGGGCTGCGTAAAGGACATATTCTCTCGGGCTCTTTGAATATATGTAACAAAATGATGGACTTATACCTAGATGAAACACTGCCTAATTTTCTGTAGGTAAATTGAATGACTGGATCTGTCATGCTGAAAGAGGATCTCTTCTTACGTCAAAGTGGCTATGTTTATCACGGAGTCTTTTGAATAACAATACTTATAACTTAGAGCCCACATCCTTTAAATTTGTTTTTTAATTGAGACATCAAAAATTTTATTTAAAATATTGAAAACTTGGGGAACAAACATTTACCATTTCTCCTCCAAAACCTTATTTTGGCCAAATCAGATCCGTTTTGCAAAACATTTTGTGTTTGATGAAACTGCATATTCTGAGGGAATGTCAGCCTGCCAGAGTTTTGGGGTCCAGCTTTAACCACAGCTCTGACAGCCACAGAAGGGCTGGGCAAAAAACCATCAGTGGAAAATCCTGTAAATTTCTATTTCTTCTATGAATCCCGTAAATTTCTATTTCTTCTATGGGATACATCTGGATGGTGTGAGGAAAATGAAGCTCACTTTGTATCCAAGTCTAGGGGTTTGATTTACCTCTGCAGAACTCTTGCAAATGTCTTTGGAGCCATGTGGGTTTAAGCCCGTCCAGCAGGACATGGATAGCTCTGGCCCCTGCCCAGGAAAGTGTTTGAGCACATGCTTAGCTGAAACCATACCATTAGTTCCCTCTAGGGCAGCACAGCCCAGGCTGAAACGGGGCTTTTGCACAGCATCTGGTCCTGGGGAGCACATCTGGGGAACACATTGGGCTGCTTGCACTGTTACACTCGGTGCAGGTAGGACTGCAGTGCAGTCGTACTTGGGGTTCTCTCTAATGATGTAGGCAGATATCATCCAGATAATGGGGCCACACCTGCCCTAATAACCGCACATGTACATACAGGGCCTGTGTAAGAAGGACCTTGTTTGTGTTGTGCTTTGACACACACAGAAATAACTTGTGCCATAACCTGGCTAAAGTTGCTTAGTCCACTGCCAGAGGGCAGAGGAGATGTAATGGGTCAATATGTGTTTAGCCAGGGCAAATGAGGCTCTAATGCTAGGAGTCTGTCTGCCTCAAGGAAGGTGAGAAAGGCTTTTCTTTGTCCTTTTTTCATAAGCAACTAAGAACATTTAGGCACAGAATTATGCCACAGTTTGTCCAGAAGAATGTCAGATAAGGAACTGCATAGCATAATGTACTCTGTTTGCTGTACCCCTTGCAGGCAATAGCATTTATACTCACAAGGTTTTTTCAAACTCAGATTACTTGGCAGGCCTAGATTGCAGCTGGCAATGTCCTTTTCTCTCTGAGATTATGGTCTTTTAATTAAAAACTACGTTACTACTTTGCTTCCAGCTGCAGCAACACAGATAAAATCAAAGGTCAAGTCATAGTGATCTGTTCCCATCTAAAAGTAATGAACACCAAATTCTTAATCCAAGAATTCTTAATGAATACAGCTTGTTCTTAATCCAAAGACTTTCTGAAGCTAAGTGTTGTTTACTGTCAAAATGACATCCCTTGTGTCCTTGAAGTACCAAGAAATCAGAAATTACAGAACTGTGGGTCACTGAGGCCCTCCTGGTTCCTGATTGTCACATGGACTAATGAATGGCACATGTTTTTTGATGAGAGAGCTTGTTTGGAAAAGGAGTAAATGGCTGGTTGGAGCTGATGCCAGGATCTGATTGGAAGCAAGTGGTAACTTGTAGGTACCACTTCAAGGTATAGTCATGACTGCTCAGGTAGAAGAGTCATCTTTAAATCATTATGAAGCCTTTATCATGCTAGTTATCATTCAGAGATGTTCTTGCTGTTCACAAATATATGCAGCCTAATCCTACAGTGTTCTCTGTTATCTATATCCTCCTGTTTAGTGAGAAGTGACAATTTTAAATGTCAATAAACCAGAATGAGGAGTTGTGCCTTTTGCCTTGTTACAAGGGCTCCACAATGCAGTAAATAAGGGCTAGCAAAATAATTTTTCAGAGAGGGTTTGGAGACTTGCTCTGGCAGGTCCTAAAATCCTACTGTGGCATAACTGGACTCAGCAACAGATTGTCAAGCCATGACTCTGAAGCCCCACACCAGTAAAGCTGGCATCTAGGCAAATGAGATGAATGAATATTGAGTATTAAAGGCTCAGTATTTTTTCATAGTTTGGCTTCAAGAGGAGAGACAGCGCTCCCTTGCTTTCCAGGGATCCATCTCATTTTGTTTTAATATTCAGTAGATGGCACTTAGGGTTCGGGTTGTCCTCTTGGCTGTTACAACGAAATGTCAGCAGATTCTATGAGGAATGCCCCGTTAGCTCACTGACTCCCAGACCCAGCTGCTTGGAATTGGCTGGAGACACTTTTAGCTTTTGAAATAAATAATTTGAAAATGATACTGTCCCTACTCTGTCTTCAAAAGTAAAAGAAACTGTTCAAAACAGCAGTTGCTACACCAAAGAAGGTCTCATTAAGTGATATTGTAATGCACAAGCACAGGTACTGGTGTCACAGATGCTATTTTACAACTACTTAACTGCAGAAGTAATGACACAGCAGAAGGTGGGAGTGAACATTAGCAGTGATCTTTATTCTGCTTCATGTTCTCAGGTTATATCAAATTTTCTCTTTGTTGTACAACTGCTGCAATTTACTACATTAAAACTCAGGAGCAAAAATTAAGAGCAGCTGCTGTCACATGCATGAAATGCAAAATAGATTTATTTTTGACAAGGACAAGTTTCTAAAAAGAATATCGTGTCATGCCTACAAAATTGTAGTAAGCTCTCAAACCAGATTCAAGCCAATCTCTTCAGTAAAGCCCTGATTAGGAGGAAGGCTTGAGGTTACCAGGTTTTATTCTTAATTGCCTTAAATTAGGAGGTGGTGTTGAAAAGAGCATTTCACACATAACTCCTTCTTCACGCAGCTACAGTAACTGCTTGCTAGTGTAGTGCATCACAGACATCATTTTATAATGAGATGTGAAGCAAAGGGAAAGACATTCACAGAGGTTATGGGAAGAAGACCTGGAAGGTTCACATGGAATTTCAGATCCACATCAAACACTGCGAGCAATAGAAAGTTCTCTATGCATATTTCACAAACAGCCAGTAGCTCCATCTTTCCAGCGCCCTGGGTTACGTTTTAATCCAAAGGCATAACACTCTCACTGTTTCAATAGATGATCAATCAGAAAGGCCATTCTTGGGTTCACTTACACTCCACATAGCCATGGTCAACCATTCAGTACCTTTGACCTGACCTTTGAACAGAAAAATGCAAAGACAGCAACAGCCGGCTTTAGAAAGAAAAGCGCATAACAAAAAGGCAGAGAAACATTTTCATAACAATAGGAACTGTTTCATAAAATGCTGACTACAAGCTCGACATAGAAATTTGCCTGTTACAGAATGAAACTATTCAAAGGCTTAGTCAAATCGAGTAAGATTTTAATATGGAGCAGCTGCTGAAAGCAAAAGCTTGCAGGGGTTAACTTACAGCCATGAAAAAATTATTAGGTTAATGACTCTGGCATGTAACAGAGACTGTCTTTCTGCTGTGACTATGCTAGGATATTGCCTTTGCCATTTTTAAAGGCAATGTTCTTGATCTAAAATTGAAAATACTATGCACATGAAGTACAGAAATATGGAGGTAATTCAGTCAGTTACATACTGGGCAGATTTTCTTAAATTAGCACTTTGAAATGAATGTGTCTTTCAGATCTGGCATGTGTTTGTTATTTGTGTGGTTTTCTAAAGGTATTTTGATTAAAATACCTGTTTGCCAATTGCCTCATTTGTCTTGGTTTATCAGATTACAAGATTAAATTACAGTCTTCCAACCTTTAAGGGAGTTTGGATGTTATTCACTTCTCTTTTCCTCTCTCTCACTAAGATTACAGTTATTTCTAATTCTATGAATAAGTTTTACATTTATTTAATGGGAAAACTGCAGCTCACAAATGAACTACCCAGGAAATTATAAAGTAGATATTTCAAGTCTTATGTGTCCTCATATGGATTTGGAAACTAGTACATCTCTTTGCACATGCTATCTTTTTGGACTTACTAGTTTTACAAACATTTAAACTATCAGCTTTTAGAAAAGCAGGGTGCAAAATTACATCTATTCTGTAAGAAGGGAATTCAGCAAAAAGTTAGGTAGGGCACATTTCTTGCAATGCTGAGCAATTAATTTGTGCCTCAGCCCAGTTTCTGGGAAGCATTTGATGATACACTGTTGATTAGATGTACGAGTTTTACAGCTGGAATCTCAAAAGTAAAGACAAAAAAAGGAAATGGACTAAAAACCCAAGAATTTTGCAATGCACATAGTAATTTAAGATTTAATGCTATGGTACTCAAAAAGTCTGCTGAGAAAAAAAAAGCAGCTTAGATAAATCTTCTAAAAGTCATCTTCAATGAGCACTCAACTGTTCATGTTTTACATCGATACATGTTGTTGAATTTTGGAAAGGATTATTTACATCTTGCAACATATGGGCTCTTATCTCTAAGAGAGTTGTTATGGACATGAATATCTATGCTTTATGAGATATATTTCACAAACTAATCTACAAATACTTCACTTTTCACCCATACTGAGACATCAGAGTTGATTCACCACCAGCTTCCCTGGGGCAAGTTCATTCATATTGACTGGTTTGTGCAAAGGTGTATAAACGCTGTGGCAGGGCCAATACCTTTACCAGCCGCTTCTGAATATTCATTCCTTTTCCTTGAACCAACAGATAAATCAGCATTATAGGCACAACACATTTTTATTCCTCCCCATCTGCTCGGTTTTGCCGCTGCCCACATCTGGGGCTGGAGTTTGGGGGGCACAGGGGCAGGAGGGAGGAGCAGTGCCTTGCTCCCAGCTGGTGCCCTGCAGCATTGCCAGCATCTCTCACATCAGGCCACTTCCCTGGAGCATCCCCATGAGGACAGAGTGGGAATGGCAACACACAACCTACCGCCCTTCCTCCTGGTCCCACCACCCTGTTGAGGTTGATCCTGCTGCAGCTGGCCACAGGGCCTCCCTGGGTGTTGGCCCTCTGCAATGTCATCAGAAACTGCTCTTGGAACACGAGTGTTTGAGCCACGTGGGGATAACAAATCACCTGGGCACTTTTGCATCCCTGGGAGTGCTCCACATGGCATCCAGTGCCTGTGTGTGCACCAGAGCAGGAACAAAACCCTGGCAGCCCCAGAGAGCAGCAGGGCAACATGTCTTTGTTTTGTGCTCTCTGTCCTTAGAAAGTCTCTGACAACCCTGTCCAAACAATCCCATTGGACAAAAAATGCAAACAACTTCACGCACAGGAGGTCTTCTTAAAAATGCCTTTCATTTCTAGAAGGGGAGAGATTTGGGATCTGGGCTGTGGTGAATTAACATGCTGACCTTTTATCTTGAGAGGCCACTGATGTTTGAAGACAGCCCAGTTCTTGAATGAAATTACTTTGGGTGGTCCTGGTCTGCTTAGGAAAGAAATTTTTTGCCGTGTTGAAAATAGGGGCATGAGAGTACACAGACATAAACACTGAATCCAATCTCTCTGCAAAGTGAGAGAGGGAGCCGTGGGCCAAAACAAAGATGCATTAATGAGCTTACATCAACCAAAAGAAATGACTAAATACCTGTGAGTTAAATTGGAATGAACTGAGATTGTCATGTATAGCTCTACTGATTTAATGGAATAGAAAATGCACATGGTGATAAAATAAGGTATTAACATCCTTTTATCAGTCAAAAGTAATCTTCAAGCATGAATATATTGTGAGTGTATGAACATGAAACCCACAGTAAATTCTGAGAAAATTACTCTTATTATTGGCAATTTCAAATAAAAACAGGAATAACGTTGGATATATTTTATGTCTGTGTTTGCAAAGCTCCCCCCAACAGAAACTTTTCAGTACCACAGTCTTATAACAGGTAGGAAATAAGAAATGCTGTAGTAAATCCCTACCCTTCCTTTTCTCATATTTAGACCTCCAGAAAGAGAGAGCATTTAGGAAATATAAAATTCTGGGACATGCTGCAGACCTTTGCACAACCCAGACTACATTCCCCTCTTGTCTAATGTTGGGGATTCTTGTTGTGTTTCCTTGCCCCCTCTTGCCATGATGGATCTGCAAAGCGATATCACCTGATCACATTACTTTCTGTTACCATATGTCACTTAAAAAACAAATTTTAGAAAGCCTGAGCTGTACAGCAAGCCTGCTGGCTTCTCAACCTGCTTTGACATATGCCGGAGAAGATTTAAAGCTGTCAGGTTGTTGGATGGTTGCCATGGGATTGCAGAGAGGGGGAGAGAGAAATCCCCAGACAGGATGCAGATGGATGGCTGGCTGCAGTGGCTGGGCTGACCTGGCTCTCAGTGTACCCATCTGGGAAAGGACCCCTGAAGATTTTGCTTAATATTATTGCCCTTAAGTCTTATTTACCTTGACATTTTGGGCAACTTAGATTAGGAAATCAGCATAGGATATTAGTCTAAATCAACATGCAGACAAGCACCTGAAGCAGCTGAATTGCTGTCTGAGCTTTCTGCCTGACCAGAGCAAGCCTCACATGCTACCCTGGGGTAAATATACAATGCAATACACGTGGGAACTGTACATGCATGCCCTTGCCATGTCTGCTTTCTATTTGGCTAAACACACATGAAACTGTCACCGGTGCTCCTGCTTTGGTTGACCTCTGTGCTATTTGAACTATTTGTCTTGCCGATTGGAAATTTTCTGAGCAAAACAGACTAATTGGCCTTGATTAACAAGCATCTGGTGTGAGTACAAATGGTTATTTGAGCAATAATGAGAAAGAACATGGGGAAGCGAGTTGGCAGCCTAATTTCTGGCAATTGATCCATTCTCCATCCCCAGGCTGCTGAATTTCTTTCTCTGGCAAGGTGGGGGAGGTGTTTTTTTCCACGAGCAGCCTATAATCTGGCTTTTTTAAACCAAACTGCTTGGCATGCTTCCCCATTGCTCTGCCATGCAAATTGGGGGGCTGCAGCCTGATCCTTAATGGGATGCCCAGCATGAGAACATATGAAACTGGACGCTGTCATTTGCTGTTCAGAGAAAGTGATAAATATTGCAAAAGCAGGAATAGTTTCCCCTTTATCTTTGTGCCTGATTTAAAATCTGCAGAATGGCTGATCTTAAATAATGCCTGAAACACATGTGCCTTGTATGCTTGGGATTTAGGATTTTTAAAAAGATAAGCTTTCTGAAACTTCTAGGTACTTTAACACAGCATCTATTCAAAAATAATTTTATTTCCTTTATAGGGGTGGGTTATTTCCCATTACTTCAGGGGAAAATAGTTTGGTTTTTTTTTTTAATTTTGCCAGTGGGGCAATTATATATATTCTCTCTGGGGGAAGAAAAACATTTGCACTGTCCTAAGCTTATATGAAATTGTCAGCAGATAAGACATGAGTGTATTTTCATTAAGCTTGGTAATGCATCCAGCTAGTATATGTTTATGATACTGCTCACCTTTGTCAGACAGCATGGTCAGAGGATGAGGATTCTTACTGAGATTCAATTTCCTTATGAACGTATCACTGCAGTGTCGGCTACCTGTGTAGGTATGAGCTGACTGCATTATCCCTCCTCTCAGCAACAGAGATGTGGAAAGATAAACTCAAGAAATTCCTAGTATTTTGTTCCAGTGGAGGACACAAAATCATGAGGTCTTTTTCCAGAAATGATGGCCTTTTGAAAAAAATGGGTGATTATTTGATTTCTTGATAAAAACCAAAATCGGAAACTTTAAAGCTTGGCACTGATGAGGAAAAATGAAGCCTCTCTGAAGTGTCAGCATTTCAGAGCTGCAGCACATCTCCCTGAGCAGCACTGATTTCAATGCTCTCCCCTCGTAGACTCATACCTTTTATTATAGGCCAGCAGGGCCAGTAGACCCATTATGGGCGTGAATTACATTTTTGTAGCTCCAAACTTCTGGTTTTTATATTATTTTTCATCTAGTATAGGATTTTGCAATGTGCATTTATAACACTTTTCATAAACACATTTTTGTTTCTGTTTGGTTTACTTAAAAATAGAGATAACAAGTCATTTTGAGGTGCTACCTGAGACACACTGCTATGGGGTAGCAATGACAAAGTCCAGGCTTTAGCAAGTACCATATATCACTCTCAAAATACTAAAAAATATTGATTTTATAATAGCCACTTAGAAAATTAAAAAAAAAAAAAAAAAAACAACAACAACAAAACCCACAACAAAAACAGCCAAGAAACACCTCAAAAACCAGTTGTTCTTCAAGTATCTAGAGAATCCTGAGTTAAAATGATCAGGCTTAGCATGTCATCAATAAGGTCACAGTGGGCATCACAACACAGTGCATGCTAGTGCACATTGCTTTAGGCACACATTTTAAAGCATGTACAGAAATTATTCTGTATAAAACTCTGGTAACTGGAACAGACAGCAGATTTTCTGTCTAATTTTTGCAATCCTAATTCTTTTTTTTTTGCTCTCCTAATTTTTGCAAAATTAAAGCAAATTCAGCCACATGGAATAGGCAGAGAGATGTGCTGCTCCTCGGGATGCTAGGTGTGGTACATATCTTTTTTGAAGCATTTCTTTAATTACTGCTTTGCGTGAATCAAGAATGGCAACTATTTTCTCTCAGGAAGAAGGTAAATGTGGAGGTTACCAGCCCCTCTGTGAGCACTGAAAAGTACCTGATGTGGTGTGCACTTGCACAGAGTGCCCATCTGGAACATCTGGCTTGGCACCCAACAGCCATTTCTTTCTGTTAGTGAGCCAGCCTGGGTTGAGCTGTTTAATGTGTGCTAATTTGGTCCTCACTATCCAAGCCTCTTGGTATCAAGTATCTTGGTGTTTGTGCTGCAGCATTAAAAATCTCTCTGTTCTACTGCCATCCCTGTGCTCTGTGGAAGAAGATGACAAGCGGCACTTGCAGTGCCGCATGACGATAACCTTGAGTATAAAATTGCCATGATAACATTTAGTCATGGTAGGCCTACAGGAGACAAAAACGTGCTTCTGTGTTTGGGAGATTGCCAGCTGTGGAAAGCAGAACTGTCAAGATAAAATATCTAAGGAATGAGGTGTTTAAAAGAGAGTATGGGATAGCCGTCTTTCACTAAGACACATTAGGAAGCCATTAAGGAGGAGGTAAAGAAGTTTATAGTAGAATTTGCTGGAGACAAAAAAGTGTAAACCCAACCATTTAAGGCTGATAATTGACAGGGTGCACATCTGCAGCAGCTGAAAGATGCATTTCTAGGCAACAATTCACTACAGGGATGGAGAGACTGGGTATTGAACTAAATGGATCACTTCAGGAGCAAGAATTTGGGGCCCTTTCATTCACTCTGCTCCTTACCAGTCAAAAAGGAACATTAAGGCTTTTCAAAAAGAAAAACCTGTCTCTTGAAATTCTATCTCAAAAGGCCTGAGGGGAAATTTTGTGGGTCTTTTGCAGTTGGTTCAAAAAGTTACGGAGACCATCAGCTTCCAGCTTGTAACTGCACAGAAGCAAAATACCGACTTTCATTAATGCAAAGCTCTTCCTCAGCTTCCCTCACCAGCCAAACATGATATATGAATGAGTTTACTTACGTGTGACTAATTTGCTTATGTATATATACACGCATATGCATCATACAACATGGCACAGTGCAATGTCTCCTTTGGTGGCAGAGAAACCCATGCAGAAACAGAGCTTTTTCTCTGCAGCCCCAATCTCCCATGTTCTCTTCACTCACACTTTTTTTAGCTCTGTAAGTGCAAATCCCCTACTACCACACTACCTGTCTTTTAGCTTCTTTTAGCTTTTAGGATTTGGAAACATCTTGCTTGATTTTTATTGTTTCCTTTAGCCTTAAGTCCCAACTGTGACATAGCTTCAGCTGTTCTGAGTAATTTGGAAATACAAAGAATGAAGTTTAAAAAAATGAAAGTGGTGATAAAAATATGTTGCCTTTCAGTAGGGACCATCTTTATTTCTGTTGTGGTCCCACAGCACTGACATCATTAGGGAAGACAAAGAAAGGAGGGTTTCTGTCTTCCCTAATGATGTCAGTGCTGTGGGACCACAACAGAAATAAAGACAGTCCCATCTTTGATCAAAACCAAGCCAAATAAACTTTAATACCATGTGTTTGCCTGGACTGCTGGATAGGGTTGAAGAAGATACTTTGATTTTTTTAGCCACCTGAATGCTGAAATGGACCTTCAAGTTTTCTTTAGTCAAAGAAATAAAATAACAGTTTATGTGTTCAAACCTTATTCTCGTAATCAGCACTATATTTTCCTATATAACTGAAAAGACTCGTATCAATTATGTCTGAGCTGTCCTTTGTCTCCTATTACTAAAATAAATATTTCATAAGTCCAAAATGCAGGGAATTATTTTGAACATTGTTTGAGACCAAGAAACCAGAATCAGAGCTTAGGGTGTTGACCTTGTTTATCCATGCTTGAAATAAAATTAAACTTAAATGACAGCAGGCTGAAATATATTTTTATATATATGTTTTCTTGGGGGTATTTTTTTTTCCAGTATTAACTTCCTATCACATTTCTTGGTTGGGTTCTTTTGGATTAGCTGGAGCCATGATTAAGAAAGTGTTCTTATTTATAAGTATCCTTCCTGATTACAAAGGAATGACATAGTATTTTCATTTTTGACCTTGTGATTTTTTATTTCATTCTAGATTTTTAGGAGGCCCAACTACATGATAAATATTTTTCAAACAGCAGACTGTTCATCACCCCTTTTTTAACTAAGATATCACCTTGCTGGTAAGTTCCTGTCCATTTAATTGAATGAATTTTTCATACTCAAGATATTTGTTGGGAAAAATCCTCATCTGAGCCTCAGCCTCAGCCTGAGCCCAGCCAGTCCAGAGCAGCTAAAGGTTCCCTCGAATACGCAGCATGGCACCTTTCATGTTAGTGTTACCCCAGTGCGAAGGATCATCCAAAGCCAGTGGCACCAGCAGAAGATAGGTTTGGCAGAGAGGGGCCTTGGAGGGGTAGGATTTGCTTTCAATTCTTCAAGGCAGGGAAAGCCCTCTTTGGATTTAGCATGTCACCACTTCCTCTAAAACTCCTCAGATGCCACAGGGCTTACTGGAAGACTCAAAAGATGAAAACAAAGGCAGAGGCTAAGGTATGCAGCAACCAATAAATTGCCTGTTAAAACAGGAGTATACACAGGCAGCTACAGCAGTCTGTGGAGCCATGGCTAAGGAGAAAGGTTAATGACAAATGCAGCAAGAGGGAGACTAAATGGGCAGAGCTGGGACTGAAGCCATCAGCAAGATCAGTAAGAGGGAAAAACACTGCTTGTGATGGACAATGAGTGCACTTAGCAGAAGCAGAGGCTGGTACCTCTCTTTCCAGCAGTAGAACATTAACTGTCTCTGTTTTGGAGAGTCCCAGACACCCTCCTCTGCAGAGAAGAGCATCCTTCCCACTGGTGGCAATGATCTGTGGCAGCAAGTGGTGCGGAAGGGGGTTGGGGACTGGTTTCCTCCACAAGCCTCCCAGGGCAGAGAAACCTCACCCTAGCTAAGGCTCTCTAAGGTCTACTCACCCTGATGTGTTCAGGTTTCCCAAACTGATGTCATTGACCCCTCCATTCCCCACTATCCCATAAATATCTGACCATTAAACCCATTTGCTTAACCAATTGCTTGGGACCAGCAGACCAAATCCAGCCTCCAAGAGTGCTGTGCAGGGGCCTGAGACAGGGTTGTTGATGTACATTTACTTGGAGGAAGGATCTGTTGAAATTTGAATCCTAGCTTGCTGTTGTGCATCAAAAGGACCGCAGAGGGGCGTATGGCCTGTGAACTAACCATAAGGCAGTAAAAGAGATTTTAAAATGAAGAGCTTTGGCCAGCAAAGAAAACTATATTTACAGCTGCAAGACCAAAGCCAGCTGTAGACAGAGCCAGAGTAAGCAGTGGCTCATCTGTGGGAGTAAATGAGCCCATATCCTGCTGCCTCCTGCACCTCTGCCAGAGGGCTGGAGAAATGGGCTGGCAGCCCTGCTGTCGCTACCATCATCAAGAGAGCATTTGGGATGTGTGAGGGAGCAGCTGCTGCTCATGCAGAGGAGTGAAGAGGGGGACCAAGCACCTCCTGGTACCCAGCTAATGTCCCCCATGCCTGCCTGTCCCATCCCAGCTGGAGGCAGATGCAGCAGGAAGCCTCCTCTCTCACAGCTCACTCTGAGGGTTCATCCAGCCCAGGTGTACTTGTACTTTTCCCTTTCATTCCCTTTTGGTGGAGGTGGCCTGTGTTCACACTTGCAACAGCTAAAAATTCTTGAACCTGCTTTTCAGTGAATGGGGCTAAAATCTTGCCAATCCTATGTGTTCCAGATGGGTCCATTCCTGCAGGAAGAGGAAGAGCATTCCTAGCAAAACACAGAGTTGCAGACAACCTCTCTGGGATAAGAAACAGACATCCTCAGCTGGGACAAGCTGTTTTGTGGACTCAAAAGAAACTACACCAACCAACTATCCTGCAACAACACACTGAGGCAAAATCATTTTTGGGAGCAAAGGCTTGCTTTTCCTCATGCCATTGTGCACTTGAGTAGCTGCAATAGATTTCATCTGAAGCACTCTTGATTTACACCACTTGAAACTAAAGCAGAAGCAAAAAAAAAAGGGCCAACCCATCAGCTGGTAGCTACAGAAATATCTTGGTTGAAATCAGTCTGCTCCAAGTGTGTGGTGAACTCATAATGTTGTTAAGCCTTGGAACAGGCTTCCTAGGGAAGTGCTGGAGTCACCATCCATGGAAGTATTTTAAAAGACATTTAGATGAGGCACTTAGGCACTGGTGGGCTTGGCAGTGCTGGGTTAACAGTTGAACTCAATGATCTTACTGATCTTTTCCAACCTAAATAATTCTATGATTCACACTGAACATCCTTCTTGAAAATGGCTCCGGATTTTCACCCTTGATCTGATGTATGTGTATAGCTGCCATACAGTAAAAATCAGGAACTTGTTGCCAGCCTGGGACAGTCCTCAGGAGTCAAGTGTCCAGGTTATTTAGCTGGAGATCCTTTGTACTCTTCAAGCAAAAAAAGTCATCAATTAAAGACCTTAAAGGGAACCACTACATACACAGAGGGGGCATAGGAGGACCACTTGGTTTTGGGGCCCCAGTTCTGTAGGAAAAGACAAGTGTGATTTGGACGATTTCCCCCTCAGCAGCAGAAACAATCTGTTGCAGGTGCTGTTGGCTTATCCTGGGCAGGAGAGCACTAAATTGAGAACAAAAGGGGAGAAGAAAAAGGGAAAAATGAACATTCATTTAGCATAAAAATAAATATGTCAAGAACAAAATTAATCAAGACACCCAGGACCATTAAGAGATTAAATTCTTTAATTGCTTGTACACTACTGCCAGGGGTTAGGCAATACCAGAAGGAACTGGAAATGTTCTTTTATGAGCATACATTCAACTTCAAGATGGCCTTAATGAAACAAGGAGGGAAATTTTCCTTGATCAGGGTGTTAACCATAGGTTACAACCTGTTTAGAAAGTGTCGGGTTGTGAAATGTGGCGTTACATGCTCTGAATCACTGACAACTCAGCAGCAAAGGTTTGTCAATGTCTGAGGATCGGTGACTTGAGACGCAAAATGAGAGATGAAGTATAAATTGCAGTCTATTACTGGCCATGAGATAACACTAGGAAAAAAAGGGAGACTAGCTCTTTTATTGATATCCTGCACTGAGAAAACAGTATCAGCACAGAAGAAATCTCTCTGAGAGACACAGACTGGAAGTTTCTTGGTGTAAACTCTGTAACAGTCTTAGAACTTATAAAAACCTCTCAAGTCAATAAGTCTTTGCTTTAGCATGGGATAATTCTGTTTTAGACAAAATATGGGAAGAGGAAGAGGTATTGATCATGGAACCAGTACGGAATTCATCTTACATGACTTTATTTTTAAAATAGCATCTAACCTACTTGAGTTTTATCTAAACTGGACACCTTCGCTCCTTTTACAATCAATGGGTGAAGCCAGGTATCTTCCAGAGATAATTTACCCCATCCTAAAAGTGGTATGCAATCCACAAGGGATAAATTCCCCTGGGAATGACCAGCTCCTTTAGGCTAACTTTGAAACCAATGGCAGGGCGGTCCAACCTGTTGCAAATACCCAGTTTTCAGAAGGCAAAATCTGGAGAAGAAAAATCCTATTCAAACAGACTCCTGGGTGTGCCTATAGGTAGGGGGACTTTGTCAGGATTTGGTTTATACCATGCTAAGAGGAAAAAGGAGTATCTTTTGTGACCATTTTGTCTCTTTCTTTTGGCTGGCAGGAAACTTTGGTCCCCTTCTTCATATAAGTGAGAGTGAGAGATGATGTTCTAGTAGTTAAACAGCATTGCCAATAGCTCAAAAGATGTGTAAAATCACACTATTTTTTTTTTCAAAACTCATTTTCTATCCATAGATTGTTTTTGTGTTAAGAACACAAGAGTAACAGATTTCTTGTATCCCTCTGGAAACATATTGGGGGCCGTTCTTATCAATATAGACATTTTGTTTTTTCTTACTTTTTACAAAGTCCCAAACCTCTTTTCACAATTCTGCTTTATTTTTGCTTGCTTTAAGAGAAACAGAAAACAAACATGAAAGTGCACACACAGTTGTTATTAAGGGGG
>WBMY01011142.1:522550-572147 GCA_013397315.1 Donacobius atricapilla
GGGGAAGATTTATTTCTCATAAACTTTTGTTTGTTATAAGCACTGAAATAACCTTTTATAGATGGGGCAAGGGATCTGCATATCCGCAGATCCTCAACTCGCCTCCCAAAAAGTGAAGAAAATTTATTTTTGTGACAGGGGAAAATTCAAACATGCACCTGGTTCCCTACTTATCTGATGAGCCAAAGCAAGGCACACTTGTCTTTCCATCTGGACTTTCATCTCGCCTTTCATCTGGACATTTCAATTTCCCTTTGAAGTTGAGTCTGTGTCTTTTGATTTTTAGTGTTTGAAAAAGAACGCCACTGTTGTATCAAATAATTTCAGGGAGGGAACAGCACAGTGCTTGGGTTTACCATCAGTTCTGTAATAGCAACATCACTCACATATAACTTTGTTTCGCTGGCTGATATTAAGAAAAATGGTTGCTTGCAGAATGATGCACAGGTCTGTCAAAGACACACATACATGCCCTTTAGACTGAAAATGATTTTGTTTTATAGCACCAATTCGATGTTACAAAGTTCATAAATTTGTATTAGGAATGTGATTGCATCATTCCAATCCTATGGTGTGAAATCACAAGAGGAAAAAAACCAATTACTGCAAAAAACGCTGGAAGTTTTGCGTAAAAATCAATGGCAGGATATGACCNCAGCCATAGGAAAACTAGCTATAATTGTTACAGTAGCCAGAAGGGCAGGTTTCTGTTTTTTGACTCAAAGCTGAAAGAACATTAATTTTGCAAATACCTACTAGGCAAGAAGACACACCAGAGAGCTGATTTACTTGGGTCTGTTATAAAGCCCCAAGTTTGCCTAAGCCTGCCAAAGATAACGGGGTGTGGGGGTGTTTGATGGATATACTCCATGTAAATAGAGAATTAGAGGCCATAAGAGAAACAAGTAATGATACCTATGTGACTAATTTTCTTTTGTCATGCTGTAGACATCACACAGTTGGTTTTTTTCCCCTCCGGGTAACACTTTCTCTCATGTCCTGAAACAAGCAGGATTCAATCACTGAAATTATTTCAACAGAAATTCCCAAGGAAAGGGAAACCTTAAAAATGAGCTTGCGGTAGCAAGTGGTTATGGTCTGCATGATAAGTTTCTTATAACATTTCTCTTTTGTGGCTTCAAAATATAGCAAGTATTAAAAAAAATATGGTAGAAGTGTTGGAACTAAACTCCTTGAATGTGAACTTCATAAGCCCTACTTACTGCTATGTGCTGCCTTTGTATTTATTTGCCTGCAGACACTTTCATTACATAAAGAATGTAGTAAAAAATAAGTTTAATGAAAAGGGAAAATAAAATTCTCGAGAATGCTGGATGTGTAACAATAATCAAATATGACAAAACCACAAAACCTTCTGAAGTTGTGAGAAGGGACATGAGTTTTTTCCAGTATGTTGAAATTAACCAGCCCTATTTTATTGCAGAATCAGAAAAACATCTAAAATGGATTAATGTTTCTCTTGAGCTTAAATAAAATTATAAGGTACTGAAACAATAGGGGGCAGGACCTGATTCTCCCTATGTACACTGTTCTTGTGCTGGAGAGTCAGGTTTGGTTTCAGTGAATGGTAGAAAAGATATTTTCACCCTGTCCCTTGTTGAAGTCAGTAAACTTGCATTGGAGTAATCAATAATAAAGGATCAGGATCCTATTTTCCACCTTCAGCACACTTTGGAAATACTACTGGCCATCACGGGTCCTGGGCACAATCCTACAGACCTCATATCTTCTTCCCCTGTAAAGATCCACAATTAAATGTGCTCTTTTATTGCTTTTACACAAAGTTGCAGGCTGAGAAGTGTTTTGGGCAAGCTTCCCTTTATGTCTGAGCAGGGAAGAGCTGCCATGTTCCAGGGTTCACTGCTCAGCTGCGGGGAAGGCAGGTACATGGAGCAGAGCTTCTTCCAGCTGTGCTAAGGAGCCCCTGGGCATACTGGGATGCTGGTTTCCAGTATTAATAGCATCATTTGTGTGCAAGTAGAAGAAACGAGGCATGGAGCAGTACAGGTCTCTTTTGCCATGCCTACTAATTAGCTCCAGTGATGGATTAAATGTTTATCAATAATAAAAAAAGAGACCTTACTGCTTTTTGTGACAGGGCATTGTGGGTAACTTATTGCCAGGAGCACCTGCTGGCATAGGCATTCTTTGGCATAAACGCAAATAATTAAGCTTGATACCAGACTACCTTGTTATGAGTTTGTTATGGTATTTATTACTTTCTACATTAATGTCAGTGGGAGTCCCATCAGGACATGAAAAGTTGAACAGACCCTGGCTTAACTCTACAACTTGGCAAGGTTCCAGTGAAGTTAAACTTCAGAATTTGTCTTCGGACTGATACGCGGCAACACATTTGATAATGACCAGTTTCAGCTTCAGAGTGAAGCTGAAGTTGTACAGCTGCATTCCCAGCATCCAAAGAGCAGCTCACATGTGCAAAATATTTCAGCTGCAATAATAGGAGCTACTTACATTAAAGCATCCTGAAAGCCTTATAGCAAACCCTTCCTCTAATGTTAGCAAGATGATTTATATATGTATCTGCAATGTGTCCCCAAGTTCTCTTTTCAGGAACCAAAGTGTACTAATGTTTCACATTCCCAAGCTCCTTTTATTTCAACATGAAAGTGATTAAAGATGTTTATCAGAGCTAAAGAACCTTAAGACGGTACCGCTTTCATTGTAGGAACAATTAAATCGATCCCCGGGGGACCTCAGCCACACAAAAGAAGTATTTGAGAATTCTCCATTAACCCACTTGCCATTTGCTTAACAGGAAACCCTAATGCATAAACAAATAGCATAAGTGTGACAGGAAATACAACTGAAGGAACAAGGAGATTTGCTTTCCTGATTTTAATGACTATGCAGGACTTTATGAGAAAGGTTTTCTCCCCCTTCTCATGATAAAGAGCAGATATTTGACTTCTTTGCTTTAATATAAAACATGATTTGGGGAAAATTAGACACTGGTTTTGCACTCAGAAAAAAAATGTATTTGCAGCTAAATTATTTGTTGTGCATATTGTATTTTAAGGGCAAAACTAGTTAATTTTGGCCATAAAAGTCAAAAGACCAAACCTTACCCTGTGACCAAAGTTTTTGTTGGAATGCCATAGCTCAACTTCAGAGATGGAACCAAAGATTTCTGTGCTGGATTTACAAACAAAAGTCATATTAAGCAAAAAAAAAGTTTGGATTTCAAGTGCTAAGCCACATTTTAAAAAAGTGCGTGCCCAAGATCCCCCTCCATGGCACAACAGCTCTCTCATGATGTGCCACTATGGGCTCTGACAGCCAGATGTATGACTGCCTGCTGCTGTTTTCTTCTCTTGCTTCCTGGGTTTATGGAGGGACACAGGGGAGAGGCCAAGCACAGAGTGAAGCCCATGCACTGCGGTAACATGGGCAGTAGAAAGAGCCTTGCAATGAGCTGGCAAGCAGGGAGCCAGCAGAGGATGTATTGCTGAGAGAGAGCAGCAGCCCCGGAACTGCTGCAGCCCAAAGGCTTGATTTGTATCGCTCTGCTGCCTGAGTGTCAAAACCATTCAGCCCTCCAGGGTTTATAGAGTGATAAACAGCTCTATTTTGTCATTTCATGCCAAACTCATTGTATTTCTACAGTGGAGGCTATAACTAATATGTAGTTAAAGAAGCTGGAGATGCTCTGGTCCCTTGAGTTGGTGGCAGGAGGGATTTGGAGAGCAGCTCACTCAGCTGGGTAGGAGAGTTCAGAGACCTCCCCAGCTGCAAAGGGAACAGGGATAATGAGCTCTCTGGGAAGCCTCTGGAAGGCAGAACTGCAAGGAGGGTGAAACTTAGGTGGATCTAGGCAAAAGAAGATTGAGGCTCTCTCTCCATTGTAAAGCCATTGGCAGGAACCTGAAAAAAGAAACTGAAAGTAAAGAAATACTTGGCCTGTAGGGACTTACCTGAAAGTTAGATCAAGGGGTGTAATAAAGTGAAAGTCACTGCACCAGGCTGAAAGTCAAGGCCCTACTTGCAAAGACTACAGAAACTGGAAGTGAGACAAGCAGCAGGATTGGTCACTACAGGACAGCCCAGCTGACAACAGGATTCCAGGGCTCTGCTTCTTGAAAGTGCATCAATCTACTGGTCTAACATAAGCCCTGAGCCTGATGTTCGCTAATTCCCGAGTTCAGACTATATAGATTGGACTTGATGATCACAGAGATCTTTTCCAACCTTATTGGCTTTGAGATTCTGTGATATCCACTTCCAGAATGGATAGGACAGGAATATACATAGGACAGGACTATACATAGGACCGGAATACCTGTCCTATGCTGCTATTTGCGTAAATCCCACCAGCGACCCCTTTGCATAGTAGAAAAGAAATTTTACTGGTCCATTGTCCTATAATAGAGCTCCAACACTGTGACTGCTGTGGCCCTCTGGGATTATGGCCCCATGCTAGCATCTCTCTTCATGGACATCACTGAATAACCATAATAAGGGGAAGTGCTTCTGACCTCTAGATCCCAGTCAGTGCTGCCCATTGCTTTTTAGTAAGTTCTTTACAGGCTCATAAGTTTGGTAGTTTCTTTTTTTGCTTGCAGGAATGTGTTTCCTTTAGTTTTCTCAAAAGCTTTTACAGCTGTAGTTTGTTTCCTAATTTTGATCTTACTGTAATTTCTGTAAAGTTATGTTTAGAAAATAACAACGCAGGAATAATCTGGTATTGTATTGGGATTTTTCTGCGTAGAAGAAGTTGAATACTTCCCATGGCAAGATAAAAAGTTTTGCTGCTGTTCAGTGTAGCATGATGTTACTGAGCTCGGGGCAAAAGTAATCCCTATATTCACTGGATGCTCATTTAGACTCTTACAAAGCGTCGCAAGAAATTGTCAGTATGCTATATTCCAGAAAGGCCACAGGTTTTAAACAAGAAAAATTCACTTGCATTTCAGTGTCTCTAAGATTTGCCCCAGTGTGACTGGCAGCAAATAATATCAGTTCCCCACCCAACCCACTCACTATGTCAGTAATAAAGACAAACACACTTGATCAGATTCCCAGATGGATCAATAGCAATTTGAGTAGCTGGGAGATCTCACCCACCTTGTTACTGTGAGCCCAATTTCCATAGGGATTGTTGTCCAGCTTCCCTCAAGCGTTGTGCACCCAAAAATCTGTTCCTTCTGTGTTTGGGTGGTAAAAACGTATGCTTGAAAATTAATCTCTTAAACATTGAATTATTTAAACCAGATTTTCATAAGGACTAAGAAGATACAATTCCCTGCAAAGCAGTATTGTTGCAATCATTTGAGACAGTTAAAGGGAAATTTCTACTAATCTCTGATAAAGGCTATATCTGTACCAGTATGTTAATTTGGCAGGCAAATTGAGGTGGGGCCCAAATCCCAGATTATCCACACTGCCTGCGGGCTGGCACTTACCCTTGTTCTAGCCATAAATGGATAAATTGGCTTCCCAGGCTGGCAAAGACCATCACTGTGAAAATGGTTTCACCTTTGAGCTCTGTCTTTACAGGAAGAAGGACTACAGATGCCTTGACTGCAAATTTGAGCACAATTTCCCCACCCCCAAAATGTCCATGTGAACTCAGGGTCCAAAATGATGCTCACCACCACCTCTGTGTTCCTGGTCTCCTGTGCACACCAGATACCCTTCCAATCAGCTTTAGTGTCACCTGTGGGTAAAATAAATAAAAGAAAAGCAAACAAAACTGATGCAAGCCCTGTCAAACAGATGATAGTGATCACAGGAAGAATAGGGGGATTGCTTTCTTTCTTTAGATTCTTTAGATTTCCCTGGCTAATTTATTGGTTTGGATGAGAGGAGGAGATAAAAAAGGACTATATCTCAGGTATCATCAGAAACATTAAAATTTGCATTATCATTGGTTTTGCTGAAAAAAAGAAAAAGAATATTATGAAAATATATAAAGCAAGCTGAAATCTTAAATAGATTGACAAATTCCCCAAACCAGAATTCCAGAAAAGTTCTTTCAGAGACTTCAGATTTTGTGATTCACCAAGTCAAACAGATTAAGAAAAGCCCAGGAATTCAAGGTAATAGTCAGATGTGCCCTACTCCTCCCCTCTATCAGTCTATGCTTCCTTTGATTGGGTCTTGACACAAAATGCATAAATGAATTAAAAAATCCCATTAAACATCTGTAGTCAGCTTGGCAGAAGAGGTGTCCTTTAACACGTGCCTTTCTATCAGAGAACAGAATGGAGCCCAATTCTGACTGGACCCTCTGTCCTATTAGGAGGAAAATAAGAATTAATAATCAATGGTCATTTCAGCATTATTCTGCCACAGAGTCTTGCCCTCAGAAGATACCTCCAAGCCGTATCTCTGGGCTTGCAGTAGAGTTTTCTAGCTTTTTTCTGACTTTGAAGCTGTATGGTTCTATGTTTCCTAAACTTCCATGGAGAAGTTCTCCTAAAAGAACTCTTGTAAATTTAGGATTTGCTTTCCCATCTTGGCAGATGCAAGGTATAGGTATGCAGGGTCACAGTCTTAAAAAGAAAACCTATCTTGCTTTTCAAACACTGATGGCTCAACATCCAGAAAGCATACGATCACTTGCTCACAGAAAGAGCAAGTGATCTGTGAGGGAATCCTGGAGCATGTGTAAGACATTGTTCACACCTATTTGCCTCTGCCTTGGGGCTTACACAGTTCTTGGCTTTGGTGTGAGAGCTCTTGCCTTCATATGGAATAAGTAAAACAAAATTCTTTTCTCAAGGAACTAAAGAAGCAGAGATGNGCTAAAGAACCTTAAGACGGTACCGCTTTCATTGTAGGAACAATTAAATCGATCCCCGGGGGACCTCAGCCACACAAAAGAAGTATTTGAGAATTCTCCATTAACCCACTTGCCATTTGCTTAACAGGAAACCCTAATGCATAAACAAATAGCATAAGTGTGACAGGAAATACAACTGAAGGAACAAGGAGATTTGCTTTCCTGATTTTAATGACTATGCAGGACTTTATGAGAAAGGTTTTCTCCCCCTTCTCATGATAAAGAGCAGATATTTGACTTCTTTGCTTTAATATAAAACATGATTTGGGGAAAATTAGACACTGGTTTTGCACTCAGAAAAAAAATGTATTTGCAGCTAAATTATTTGTTGTGCATATTGTATTTTAAGGGCAAAACTAGTTAATTTTGGCCATAAAAGTCAAAAGACCAAACCTTACCCTGTGACCAAAGTTTTTGTTGGAATGCCATAGCTCAACTTCAGAGATGGAACCAAAGATTTCTGTGCTGGATTTACAAACAAAAGTCATATTAAGCAAAAAAAAAGTTTGGATTTCAAGTGCTAAGCCACATTTTAAAAAAGTGCGTGCCCAAGATCCCCCTCCATGGCACAACAGCTCTCTCATGATGTGCCACTATGGGCTCTGACAGCCAGATGTATGACTGCCTGCTGCTGTTTTCTTCTCTTGCTTCCTGGGTTTATGGAGGGACACAGGGGAGAGGCCAAGCACAGAGTGAAGCCCATGCACTGCGGTAACATGGGCAGTAGAAAGAGCCTTGCAATGAGCTGGCAAGCAGGGAGCCAGCAGAGGATGTATTGCTGAGAGAGAGCAGCAGCCCCGGAACTGCTGCAGCCCAAAGGCTTGATTTGTATCGCTCTGCTGCCTGAGTGTCAAAACCATTCAGCCCTCCAGGGTTTATAGAGTGATAAACAGCTCTATTTTGTCATTTCATGCCAAACTCATTGTATTTCTACAGTGGAGGCTATAACTAATATGTAGTTAAAGAAGCTGGAGATGCTCTGGTCCCTTGAGTTGGTGGCAGGAGGGATTTGGAGAGCAGCTCACTCAGCTGGGTAGGAGAGTTCAGAGACCTCCCCAGCTGCAAAGGGAACAGGGATAATGAGCTCTCTGGGAAGCCTCTGGAAGGCAGAACTGCAAGGAGGGTGAAACTTAGGTGGATCTAGGCAAAAGAAGATTGAGGCTCTCTCTCCATTGTAAAGCCATTGGCAGGAACCTGAAAAAAGAAACTGAAAGTAAAGAAATACTTGGCCTGTAGGGACTTACCTGAAAGTTAGATCAAGGGGTGTAATAAAGTGAAAGTCACTGCACCAGGCTGAAAGTCAAGGCCCTACTTGCAAAGACTACAGAAACTGGAAGTGAGACAAGCAGCAGGATTGGTCACTACAGGACAGCCCAGCTGACAACAGGATTCCAGGGCTCTGCTTCTTGAAAGTGCATCAATCTACTGGTCTAACATAAGCCCTGAGCCTGATGTTCGCTAATTCCCGAGTTCAGACTATATAGATTGGACTTGATGATCACAGAGATCTTTTCCAACCTTATTGGCTTTGAGATTCTGTGATATCCACTTCCAGAATGGATAGGACAGGAATATACATAGGACAGGACTATACATAGGACCGGAATACCTGTCCTATGCTGCTATTTGCGTAAATCCCACCAGCGACCCCTTTGCATAGTAGAAAAGAAATTTTACTGGTCCATTGTCCTATAATAGAGCTCCAACACTGTGACTGCTGTGGCCCTCTGGGATTATGGCCCCATGCTAGCATCTCTCTTCATGGACATCACTGAATAACCATAATAAGGGGAAGTGCTTCTGACCTCTAGATCCCAGTCAGTGCTGCCCATTGCTTTTTAGTAAGTTCTTTACAGGCTCATAAGTTTGGTAGTTTCTTTTTTTGCTTGCAGGAATGTGTTTCCTTTAGTTTTCTCAAAAGCTTTTACAGCTGTAGTTTGTTTCCTAATTTTGATCTTACTGTAATTTCTGTAAAGTTATGTTTAGAAAATAACAACGCAGGAATAATCTGGTATTGTATTGGGATTTTTCTGCGTAGAAGAAGTTGAATACTTCCCATGGCAAGATAAAAAGTTTTGCTGCTGTTCAGTGTAGCATGATGTTACTGAGCTCGGGGCAAAAGTAATCCCTATATTCACTGGATGCTCATTTAGACTCTTACAAAGCGTCGCAAGAAATTGTCAGTATGCTATATTCCAGAAAGGCCACAGGTTTTAAACAAGAAAAATTCACTTGCATTTCAGTGTCTCTAAGATTTGCCCCAGTGTGACTGGCAGCAAATAATATCAGTTCCCCACCCAACCCACTCACTATGTCAGTAATAAAGACAAACACACTTGATCAGATTCCCAGATGGATCAATAGCAATTTGAGTAGCTGGGAGATCTCACCCACCTTGTTACTGTGAGCCCAATTTCCATAGGGATTGTTGTCCAGCTTCCCTCAAGCGTTGTGCGCCCAAAAATCTGTTCCTTCTGTGTTTGGGTGGTAAAAACGTATGCTTGAAAATTAATCTCTTAAACATTGAATTATTTAAACCAGATTTTCATAAGGACTAAGAAGATACAATTCCCTGCAAAGCAGTATTGTTGCAATCATTTGAGACAGTTAAAGGGAAATTTCTACTAATCTCTGATAAAGGCTATATCTGTACCAGTATGTTAATTTGGCAGGCAAATTGAGGTGGGGCCCAAATCCCAGATTATCCACACTGCCTGCGGGCTGGCACTTACCCTTGTTCTAGCCATAAATGGATAAATTGGCTTCCCAGGCTGGCAAAGACCATCACTGTGAAAATGGTTTCACCTTTGAGCTCTGTCTTTACAGGAAGAAGGACTACAGATGCCTTGACTGCAAATTTGAGCACAATTTCCCCACCCCCAAAATGTCCATGTGAACTCAGGGTCCAAAATGATGCTCACCACCACCTCTGTGTTCCTGGTCTCCTGTGCACACCAGATACCCTTCCAATCAGCTTTAGTGTCACCTGTGGGTAAAATAAATAAAAGAAAAGCAAACAAAACTGATGCAAGCCCTGTCAAACAGATGATAGTGATCACAGGAAGAATAGGGGGATTGCTTTCTTTCTTTAGATTCTTTAGATTTCCCTGGCTAATTTATTGGTTTGGATGAGAGGAGGAGATAAAAAAGGACTATATCTCAGGTATCATCAGAAACATTAAAATTTGCATTATCATTGGTTTTGCTGAAAAAAAGAAAAAGAATATTATGAAAATATATAAAGCAAGCTGAAATCTTAAATAGATTGACAAATTCCCCAAACCAGAATTCCAGAAAAGTTCTTTCAGAGACTTCAGATTTTGTGATTCACCAAGTCAAACAGATTAAGAAAAGCCCAGGAATTCAAGGTAATAGTCAGATGTGCCCTACTCCTCCCCTCTATCAGTCTATGCTTCCTTTGATTGGGTCTTGACACAAAATGCATAAATGAATTAAAAAATCCCATTAAACATCTGTAGTCAGCTTGGCAGAAGAGGTGTCCTTTAACACGTGCCTTTCTATCAGAGAACAGAATGGAGCCCAATTCTGACTGGACCCTCTGTCCTATTAGGAGGAAAATAAGAATTAATAATCAATGGTCATTTCAGCATTATTCTGCCACAGAGTCTTGCCCTCAGAAGATACCTCCAAGCCGTATCTCTGGGCTTGCAGTAGAGTTTTCTAGCTTTTATTCTGACTTTGAAGCTGTATGGTTCTATGTTTCCTAAACTTCCATGGAGAAGTTCTCCTAAAAGAACTCTTGTAAATTTAGGATTTGCTTTCCCATCTTGGCAGATGCAAGGTATAGGTATGCAGGGTCACAGTCTTAAAAAGAAAACCTATCTTGCTTTTCAAACACTGATGGCTCAACATCCAGAAAGCATACGATCACTTGCTCACAGAAAGAGCAAGTGATCTGTGAGGGAATCCTGGAGCATGTGTAAGACATTGTTCACACCTATTTGCCTCTGCCTTGGGGCTTACACAGTTCTTGGCTTTGGTGTGAGAGCTCTTGCCTTCATATGGAATAAGTAAAACAAAATTCTTTTCTCAAGGAACTAAAGAAGCAGAGATGAGCAGATTTCTTGATGTGTCATAGGATCAGATAATCAAAAAGCAAAGGGATGGCAGAAGGTCAGTGATGCAGCATTTGCCACACCATCTGCACACCATTGCTTCAGGCCAGTTCTATCACTGGGTGGTCAGTGGGCACCTAGAAATTCTTAATATGATGAAAATCATGTAATATATAATCGTACTATTATAAATCTATAAACATAATATTTATTGGGGTTTTTCCTAAAGTAGCAACAAAATATAAACATTATAGTAAGCTTTCAGGAAATACTGTTACTTAATTTTCCATCAGCTTTCTGGAGAGGGAGACCAAGGGATTTCTTCCATCGTCTACAGGTCACAATACAAATAGAAATATTTGGTTTTCGTCCAGATGTTTTTGGTACCTTTGCATTCCCAAAGTAATTGCTTTGTTTTCCACCTGGACATTTTGAAGACTGTCATCGTATGTTAATCTAAAATGCTGGAATAACCTGCCCCTGTCACCACCACTGTCACAGGCATTTTGATGTGTCAACATTGTGTGCTGCAGATGACTGTCCTTAAGGGACAGTTTCAGTTTTACTCTATGCTGGATGCAAGCTGCTCCAAGGACATCTTTACAAAATAGCACTTAACTGAAATTGTTCCCAAGTGATGCTCCATCTCGAACAAAACACTTTAAACACTTGCTTCAAAACTTTTTCAGAGTCTAGGTTTACCCAAGGTTCCTATTAAAATCTTTACCCGAAAGGGATGAATTGCTTAGCCCATGTTCTGGCTGCTAAACTATACAAATCAGTGTTTACATCTCTACTTGCACTGAGTCTGATTTATAATTTAACACTGTTGAGACCATCCTGACAATGTAAACATGGTATATTGATGACCTGCAAAAAAGTGAAACTGTCTTATATGCCAAGTGCCTGTGGCTCTGTTTATGTTGGAAATGCATTATTAAAGAACGTGTGTGGTCAAGCTATAACATTTCTAGTACTGAGGTATCCATTTTACTCTGGGTCATTTCTTTGTTTCTCCTCACATAGTCTCCTAATCCAACAACTGATCAAGTTTCAGCCTTTCCCTCCAACTCCTTCAATTAAGATAGCGTGATACACAGTGTGACAGCCTTTTTGGGCTCTGTGAACCATGTGTGGTATGCCTTATACTCAACAACTGAATCAGACTAATTCTGGGAGCAAATACACTATTCAGGCAATGCTGAGCAATTTGCTATTAAAGCAGCAATTTACTGTTATTCCAGACTCCATTAAAAAACCCTTAAAAGTCTGGGTCATTTATTCTGTATTAAAATCAACATGACAACTGCTTCAGTACATAGTGTCAGTGACTTGAACTTCTAAATAGAAATAGTGGGGGGAAAATGTAGATACTATCTCAGTCCTGGCCTGATCATTCACTTCTCTATTCTCGGTCCTGGGTCACTTGTTTTTCTGAGCAGCTGAGACAATCAGTGGGTTCAGTAAGTTAGGAAGTTTTGTATGAGTGTGCTCACTCCCATAGCCTGGCTGAAAACTATCAGTCTTTGGCCACTAAACATACATTGGGGATCTCCTAAAAAAGCTCTTTCCTTTTATCTTCCTCAGAAGACAACCTATCCTAGATGCTCAGGGAAAATGAGATACTAAGATATTAGCACTAAAAACTGGGCACTAAACATCAGCAATCTGAAAGACTTTGGCAGCATTATGCCATACCTAGGCTGTTGGAGGAGAGCTCTTCATCCTGCCTTGGAAATCACATGTAATGAACCATCCTGCAAAACAAGCAGAACACACTTTCCTTTCTGGATATGCACAGAGCATCCCATTTGACCTTTCTCTCCACAATGAGGTTTGTGAAATGCCAATGTGTTGGTGAAAACATGAGTAAGGTTTATCCTGTATATATTTTTAAGTGAGCCTTCCAGATGCTTCATCATCAGCTGAAACAAGCACTCTTTGTTTTTTTGAAGAGAGACTCACCAGCTGACTGAGAGGAAAGAATGATGTGTAGAGGGAATGGGTGTCCTCCCCTGTGGCTGCTGGGGCTGTCTGTTTCTCATTACAAACAGCGGCATGTCCTTGTGCCTCAAGAGGTTTACAACTGTCCACAGTTTCAATGGTGCATCATGATCACTACTGTCCTTCAACCAATATTGTACAATTCAGTGTTTCAATGCACATATTTTATAGCATAAATAGTTTTTTTTAAAGGCAGCACAACATATACCAAGAGATGTGGTATCAGGAGTGCCCAGCTATGTGCAAGCGGAGCTGTCTGGTTCTTTTGCCTGGCTCCAGGGTTGCAGGTGGTCCATTTTCATCTGTCATGCACCAGACAGGCCCCAGTTATCAGCTCTAAAGCACAGACATTAAGCATAATTCGACACTTTATTTTTTAAGAGAAGTGTGCACCTCAGCAACTCTACCCTTTGATATAAATAAGATTACAGGGAGACAAATGTTCATTGTCAGTTTTGCCAGCAATAATAGAAATGTAGACATTTAACGCAAGCAGTAAACATATTTAACTCTTATAAGAGAAACCTAACAAACCATCAGTGAACTAAACTTCCTAGCACATACCCAGATTCCAGGTGCCTAAATCAGTAGCAACCCATTCAGCATCGGGGGTATCTCTTTGGCGAGGTTGCAATGTAACTGCATCCTGGTTTTGTTGTTGTTTACTCTGTGTGACATCTATTGACTCAAATGAGCCATTTTTTATTCCTTTGTAGACACGAGAGGGAATTTAGCACAGTATGTTATCACAGAGCTCCTCACAGACAGTGCTGACAAATAGCTATGTGGACAACCCATTCAGGCTGTAGGATTATCCATCAGCAATGACAGTAGCTGGCAAACCAGTGCTGTTTATATCAATTTGTTATTTTCTAGGAAGTTACCCAGCTTCATTATTATTGGGGGAGATAAAACTAAGATGAGAGGCCAAGACCCTCATTTGGTTCTTAATGTACTCCCATTGCTTTGATGTATTACAGGGACAAAATTGACCGATGTGGTAGCTCATTACACAGGGAAAAACACACACTAAAATAACATATTTTCTTTTCCACAGTTCTGTGACAACCAACAGCGTCTACAAAGGATCCAGGGACAGTTATTTAAAATACATCTTGTTCCTGCAAAAAAAAAAGGAAGGGGGCGGGGGGAGGGTGTGTGCCCTAGACTTTAGGTGTAGAAAATTCTGTAAGATAGTGTGTCTTAAATAACAAGTATATAGTTTTAACACTCCTTGCAAGCCAAAGCATTTCACTGATTTTTTGCACAGCACTGTGCAGTACCACTATCACAGCACTTCTCCAGGACATTCTTTCTGTCTCTCTGTGATACTTGAGAAGCAAATCCTTCCCATCTCTTGCACAGTAGGTGGAAACTATAATTGCTTCACCAGAGATGGGGAACATGAGTCACTGAGAGGCTAACTGACTTTCCTGGGGACCTGTGAGACCAAAAGCAGTATCTGGAATACCCAAGACTAAAAGATTGAACGCAGATTCTGACCTGAGTTACACTCTGCCTGGAGGGGGGTTGTAATTTAGGGTATAATTTATTTGTTATTAGTATTTCTTATCACTCACATGGTAGTTGCTGGGCAAAAAAGGCTACCACTCTGTGACAGGAGTTGGAGCCCATGCAGGCAGGGATATGCAGATGGGTAGGGAGGCAAAACAGGTGGGGTGTCTGGGGGATGTTCAGAGGACTGCAGTTACTCACAGTGCCTATGGCAGTACTGCAAAAAGCTCCATTCTTGGGCTCTTTGCCCTGTTCATAAAATGGTAATTTTATTGCATTAATAAGGCCCCAAGAAATTAAAACTAAACTTGAAAGCAACTAAAGCTAAGTCTATATTAGCTCATTTTGGATTTATCCTTCAAAACCCATGTTGTATCCCTCAAATGCACCTCTTATTGGACTACTGGTATTACTCTTTTTCAACCATGATGTGTGACAGATAAATAAGCAAACAAGGAATTTGATTCTCTGAGAGTTTCCTAGTATATCTGTGGGCTCATCTTTGGCCTGGATTGCCTCAGAAAGGCTCTTCCTTTCTTTCCTGTGTTGGAATATAGAACTTGGAGTCCTTGCAGGTGGGATTTGTCTTATTCACCTTTACTCTTGGACAGAACTGGGACAACAGTTAGACCTGTAGTCTGTGATTCTCCTGTCCTACTTCAAATGCCTGCTGTAGGCTGCATTTATCCTGATGAATCCAAGCCCATCTGATTTTATCTATATTCAAACCCAGACTTGTCACCTGTCTCACCACTTGGGGGTTAGACCCAGAATTCAATTTCAGTGGTGTCATAAACAATGTCATATCATCACTAATGACTAGAAATTCAAAGAGCCTGGAGTTTGTCTCTGATCCCAAAGTCACTCTCCCTGACAAAGTCCTAAAATTTTTGGTTCACTACTGTCTCAAATAGGGAGAACTACCCATTAAATCATACATATTACTCCCTCATGGCATGGATGTTTCTCAAACCCTTATGAGTCTCATGGTGGGATTCTCTCAGTACCTGCTTATTTGTAAGAGATGAGGGGCTCAGAGTACAAGGTGAGACAGCAGCAAACATGCACAGGTACTGCTTTTTCTCTCAGCTGTAATTAGGCAGACCTCCTAATGTGAGGACAGAATCATCCTTCGAGCTGCAAAATATTTTTCCTTCATTATCTGTCACCCTCTAACTTTTAGTTAAAGAGATGCTTCTTTTCCTGGAACATGCACATAGTTAGGATCAATATCATAATCTTATCTGACAGCTACTCGAAAATTTTTCGTGTTGATTAGGTTTTGGCAGCTGAACAGAGCTGTTACTGTGTTTTCTTCTAATACTGACTAAGGCGATAGGCTTGACAAGAAGTAAAAAAAAGAAAATAAAATTCTTTTAAAAACAAAACCCAATTAGCCCTTTTGTTACTCCAGTGAAGTGGAACAGATACTTCAGCTGCCAGTGGTGGTACAAGCAGAAACCTGCTCCCAGTCCCCTGCTACGCTCCAAGGACAGATGGATGAATGGTAACGGCTGGCTAAAGATGTCTTCATCTGTTCTGTTCAGAAGAAAAGCAGGGATTTGGCACCAGCTTTTAAAGAAAATAGAAGATGCAAAATTCACTAAACTTTATTGGTTCGAATGCATAATAATGATAGTTTAATGGCAGGAAAGAGGCAGATAATTAGAAGTGAGTAGCTCTGATTGCCCTTGTACACCACTCCAGATAGCTTCTCAACACTCCTGAATCCTTGTTTGCTTTGTCTGAAGCTGAAATCCCACAAGGTCTGGATGTTACCAGCTGTCTAGCTAACTAACTGCCAGCACTTTCCCTGAATACAAGCTATCAGCTTCCACAACATCAGCCTCCTCCCCTGAGCTCTTCCTCACTGTCTCTCTCCCTGTGTGATTGCTTTTATCTGTTGCTTGCAGGAGCTTCTTCTAATCATATTGCTTCTTGCCTCTGAGGGTCAAACACGAGACCATTGCTACCTACACAAATGGGGAAAACTGTCACCTTCGCTATACTGATAAGCGTTTGGCAGGCAGGACACTGTGAAGTAGGAGAGCAAACAGCCAGCAATCTGCAAACACCATAAATATGTTACAATCTCAGCAGGAAGATGGGCACTATATGTACCAAGAGGCCTTTGTTTAATGAGCTGTCAGAAAGCAGGCATGAAATTATGTTTGAAAACATGTGCAAGCTGCAGAAACAGAGCTGGGGCACTAAAAAACCTCTTTGACTTTTCTGTGGATGTTTGGACTGTCTTATCAGTTTGAGAACTGTCATGTGATGAGAGCTATCATTAGCAAGGTAATAGCATTTGAAAGCTACTGATTTTTCTCTCTAAGCTCCCTTTTGTGACCTAAGTGAGTGAGAGAAAAACTTAATGCTTCCTTTCTGCTGATATTTTTTTTCCCTGAAAACACAGCCGGAAACCCCAAAGTGAGAATACCGGTAGGAGATAAGTCCAAATCATTGTAAATCGTAAAGGACTGACCGTGGAAGTCAAGAATATTGTTGCTAATCCTTTGGAGATGGAGTTCATATTACTCTAATGCATCTCCTGCCACTCATTTGTTTCAATGACACACACAAAAAGCATCTCAGGGCAGGTGACTGTTATGTGTGACAGCTGTATGAGAGCTGCCAGGGGTCAGGGCAACAGCCTTCAATTCACAGGTAGTCAACAATGGTAAAACTCTGTGAAAAATATGATTTTTGAAGTACATGAACAGTGTTAGGGTCACTTTGCATAGCTGTAATAGGGTGTGCACAAAATAGAGCTTCCATTGCTGTTAAATCATGCAGAACAAGATGTTAAGGACTTAAAACAAATCCTCAAATATCCTTCAGGGTCACAAAGTTCTTTATTTCTAAGGTAAATGGAATGGTTTTCTTTATGCTCTAGCATCTGTGTTTTCTTTGCTTTTAAGAAAACATTTTGCTGATTCTTTGACTGTTTGGGCGTTTGTGGTCCACCCCAGAGCTGAAATGAGACTGTGAATGCTGAACTGAATCCATGTCAGTCAGGGAGGAATTAATCTGCAAAAATGACTTCTCCTTTCAGTTCTTTTCTTATTAAAGATGGGGATCCAAATCCAAAGCTTCTAGGTTAAAGCAAATGGGACCCAGATCCAAACTGTCCCTGTTCTTTGGAAATTCTGAACAAACTAGGTTTTGAGGAGGAAAAAACACCAAGGAACCAAACAAAACAATGAAAGAGGATCACATTTATGGGTGCTATCAGTTTTTGTCACAACACGAACCAGTCAGATCACCAGCAGTATTGTTTTACTGAAGGAAGAAAAATGCATTAATACAAAGAAAATAAATGCTTGAAAATTTACATTTTTGGAAGCTTTGCAAATGAAAATGTGACGTACAAGCTAAAAAAAATTATTTTGCAGAAGTGATTTACTCTCTTTGGATTTTGCCAGTTAATTAACTAAAACTGAAAAAAAAATCAGATATTGGTCAATAAGCAAACAAAAAAGTGTTTCTACCATGAAATGCCTGAGTGTCATAACATTTGTACTTTGGTGAGCTCATTGTATGTTGGCTGTGTCTGTCTATCTGTCTATCTATCTATCTATCTATCTATTTATCTTTTATCCCTTGATGTGTCTCAACCTCCCCATTGCACCATAGAGGATGAAGCCTAGCAGGGAACTGTGTTCTTAAAGAATAGCACAGCTGTACCCACCTTGCACTTCACCTATCACAGCCCTGAGTGTTTCCAGACAGGAGAATTCAAGCCATAAATTTCCAGGTTTGGATGTTTCCCTTAACAGTCAGATATTTCCACAGGGAAATGTTTAATCTTTTCCAAGCAACATTTTCAATGTTAATGCCTTCCCAGTGTAAAGCAGACGAGGACAATCGAAACAACAGAAAAAACTTCCTTCTTCTGCTTTCTATTAGGTCAAGTTTTTCAAACTTGTTTCCTTTCACTCCTGCTAGAATGCTTCAGTACATAAGTCTACTAAAGAAGTGTTTGATTCTACCATGAGCATAAAAGCATGGATACCATGGAAACCAAAAACATCCTGTTAATTCATACAAGCGACTATTTTGTCTGACTTGGAATAGATCATGTACGACACACAGGAAATCCTTTGGTACCATGACCTGTTCGGTATTGCAAGCTTTCATGAAAGACCACACCATTCCTTTCCTTCTCCTGAGAGGGTGTCTGGCTTCCAAAGAGATTACATGCTACTTGAATCAGAGTTAGGTGCTGAACTGCAAGGAGGTAGGATAACAATTCTTAGGATCAAAGGAAAACTGAAGACCTTTCTTTCCAGTGTGCAATTTTTGAAATGGAAACATTTCATAAGGTGTTCTTTTTTCACTTAATTTTCTCTTCTCTAAACCATCTTTGCTATTGTATTCAATGTAGTGATTAACATATGATATTTTGCTTATTTTTCCTCTTTTTCTCTACCTTTTAAAGCAGATTTTGCAGAGTATTAAAAGGAAAAATAAAATTGTCATCTGGCATTGGTACAGGGAAGGCTCTTTATATACTCTTCACTTTCGAAAACGCCTAACACTATAAAAAATTACCTAACATCTCTGCAAAATACTGAATTAAGAATCCTTGGACAAGCCCACCAGCATTTCCAATATAACTACTTTTCCACAAAGAACAGAAGGGGAAATGTTAGAGATAGACAGGGAAGAAAGAGGGACAAGCAGCAAAAGAAAAGAGGATTGTCATTCACAAAGCAGTGTTTCTTCTTCCTGTGATGCTGTTGCAGACACCAAGATTTAAGCCAGAAAGAAGAGATAGGTACTGAACTTAAGTGTTCAGTCCTTGAACAAGATAAAAAGCGCTCGTCTTTAACTTAACTTGCTGTTAGTGGAATATTGCTTGAGAACTGGATTTAGGGAAAGGATGTTGCCATACTGGAATATTAATAAGAAGTAGCCTAACAGACCTAATGCAAATTATGAAGACCAATACTTCAGTGAAAGTCTTGTGTAATTCAGCCTGTAGTATCTCTCCAAGACAAGACTGAGAAGTGATTTCATTATCTCCAATAGGGAGTAAACAACTGGTTTACAGATGAAGGAAAACAAACAAACAAAAAAGAGGGGCTGATATGAGGAAAGAAAGTGTAACAGGAAACTAGCTGGAGACAGAACAGAAGACAAAGAGATTCGGAGGAGAAACACTAGGATTTACTGAGGTCCTTGATGCTAAGGCAGCACTTCTGCGGGACATCCATGCCATCATTTGTCTCTTGGTGTTGATCATAGCCTCTAAGTAACAGAGAGCGACCACCAAAAGGCTCTTCAGAAATCTTCCCACTTCCCAGCAATCTTGTGCAGAGAGTGTTTTAATAAGATGAACCCCATCTGATAGATTATACATCCTGAATACTTGGACATAACCCATTGTTGGGCAAGTCAAAGAAGAAGTTGAATGGTATGAATGTACTTGAAACCACATGCACTTAGAATTGTTCCATTTCCTTACTATACATCAGACCAGTGACACCATGTTTCCCTCATCATGGTTTCTACTCAGCTTTCACAGTCCAGGGGACAAGAAAAGGAGACAAACTGGGACCCTTGTGCTTTATTTGAGTAAAAAGATAGGTAACCCAAGCATCATCCCATAGGGTTGCTTGGGCTTCTTCATTCAGGGAAAAGGTTACATGGAACTATCTCAGCTCCCTCACAGGCTGGCCAAGGGATTGCACAACATGAAGATTGCCCAAGCCTGCTGAAGTCATAGCACTACAACTGATCTACTTCCACCCCACACCAGGGGACCACTCCAAGTGCCTGCCATACTTCAGCCAGGCAGACTGGGAGCAAGAAGTTTAGCCATGTGCAAAAGAGGAAAAAAAGAGAAAATTATGGGGAATTTTAGGGATCATACATCACGCATTATGGCAAATACTAACAGTTGCATTTAGAGCTGTATTATGAGCCACAAACTGGTCTGTGACTTCACAGGAATGGTGAAATAAGACCTGTTTAGTCACTAACTCGTTCCACCAGAAAAGAGAGCACACAGCAGAGGGCTTCAGTCTGTGGAAAAACCACATGTTCCCATGGAGGCACAGAGCCGTATTCTAAGGCTTGAAATCCCACTTAAGCCTATTTGCTTAGTCAGTGGAAAGGTAGGAACCTTTGATGGCCTCTGAAGAGCAATTCAAGTGCCTGAAAAATATGCTGAGCAGGGAGCCAAGGGCATGGGGACCTCAGCTGAGGAAGCTTGGTGTGAGGTATTAACCACCTCAGATGGAGTAGGGCCAGGCTTCCCCTCCAGCCACTCTCAGCAAGGCAGGGCACGACTCTGCAGAGCTGGCAGTGCAGTAGGAATTGCCACCGAGAGCCTCAGACAGCAGGAACCACACATTTTCTCCATCCTGCTTTGACAGAATTGGCCAGGGTTGGAGGTATCTTTCATTTCCCAGTTCTGTTTTTGCTGTAGAAGACACAGCTTCTTTCTATTTTCCAAGACGGGCTGATCCCAGCATGCTCCAAATCCATAAAGGAAAATAGGAAATGATTTTCTTAGTCCCTGAATTGACCCGTGGGTCTGACGATCCTGCTAGGCTCGGCAGTTTCTCTGCTGGCTCGAGGAGCACATGTTTATGCACCTGGGATCATGCAGCTTGAATTATTCTTTTAAACATTTTCATAGAGAGTGGCAGTGTAACAGAAATCACCAAACAAAATGTACATTGTGTGTGACAGTTAGCAATGGGCCGGTTCACAGATTGTTAAGGGCTATTGAAAGTCACGCTTATGTTTTTCTTCTTTAACATTTTTCAAGGACAATTTGATTGCATTTCCCAGAAAGGTTAATATAAACAATCTGCTCCCCTCATTTTTATGAGAAGCATTTAAAAGTAAAACGTCCTGCTGTTATTTCACTATTGCCTGTGTTATTGATGGCTGAGGATTCCCAAATAGGTTCTGAATTTTTGCAGCTTTGCACATTTCTGGGAGAATGGCTCAAAAGTCCACTATCAGTCTCCATCCAGCAGCTCTGAGAAAGCACACATTTCTTCAACATTTGTTTGAACACAGTAGGGCAGGATTCATCGCCTGAACTTTAGCCATGTGAAGGATAGTGTCACCTCTGAACTCGTTATTTAAATGGTTCTACAGCCACCAGCGAGGCAAAGAAACAGCTCATCTCTCATAGGTGCCCATTTTTTGACATAAGATATTTGCCCTTTGGAAGTGCCTCTCCTTCCCCACTGAAAATAAAGCCCATCAAAGCAACTCAGACTGAGCCACCCCTGTCCAGTTCTGGTTTGTTCCCTAGCAAATCATGTGGATAGGACACCCTCTGGTATCACCATCTCCCACAGGACTAGCTGGCTCCAACGCTTACTCGTGTAACCCACACTTAGTTAATAAAAACAAAAAAGTTAGAAATATTTCCTTCAACGAGTAATTTCTGAACACTAGTCAAGACCATTCTTGGGCCAAATATACAAGTCTGCAGTAAGTATAGATCCACAAATTTTTCATGGCATTAACATTTCAGCTTACTACTGATTTTCAGTTAATTTGGATGCTTTGAGCAGCAGCTTGGACTAGATCACCTCTGCAGGTCTGTAAGATTTTCAGATAATCAAATTACATTGTAACATATTATGTGCCCATCAGCCATTCAACACAATTCATCTGAATGCCCAGTTGGATATTCTGTAGGATTTTCTATATTTCACTGCATGTGCTTTTTTCATGTACAACTTTGAAAATAGAGCTCAAATAGATAAAAACATTCTCCCTCCCTAGTCATGTGTAAAGCCTCCCCAGTGCTTTCTCACCTGAACAAATTTCATGGACATGTTGGGTTGGACTGCACTGACTGTGTTTTGAGAACATATTCAATCTGTGTCTTGGCTGCTGACAAAACCAGGGCATTGCCCTCACAGCTATAACATCTGATACAGAGGACAGTAGCAAAACTATTACTGACCTGGTTTGGGTTACCCTCTGGGGAATTATTGGTTATAGTGTGTGCAGGAACACATGTGGACACATATGTGGGAGGATGCTTGATCATGTATTTAGAAGTGACCTTTTTTTTAGGAAAGAATAATGCTTGTAAAGCTAAAAAAACCCTAGCACTAAAACCCGTGCACTCCCTACCACTGAGTTAAAGCAGTATTTATTACACCTCTTCATGACAAAATGAAAATGTCATAAAAATTCAACCCCAAAACATCCAACTAGGTAGGCAAGTAGGAACCATAAACACTCCCTGTGCACACCACGACTGATGGTGCTGTGGCCCATAGGCCTGTTGTGACAGGTCCCACTGCAGTCTGACAGAGTGGGTGTCAGCAGGGAACACCTCATGGGAATGTCCGGGAGCATATGAAGGAAACAGTGGGTTGTGCAGCAAATCTTTATTATGTGGTACAGCTGCTTTGGACCTTTCCTAAACAGGTCTGATTCTGAAACATAGTCTCTCCAGTGTTGTAGACAAATCTCTGGGCATAAAGTGTAAAACAGAGTTGCTGAACCAACAGGAGCCATCTCCCACATACCGGAGCCCACCTGGCAGCTCAGTCTCCCAGTAGCATTTCTGCACAGGTTGCATGCTCACCACTGGAAAGACAGCTTCTGAGCATAGTTCCTGCCTCCAGTCTTCCTGCTGTCCCCTGTTCCAGCCTTCCCAAGTCACTTCCCTCATCCCTCCTCTCTGTGGCTGCCACCTGGGTGGTAGGAGGAGAAGGAGGAGGAGGAGAAGGGCACAGCTCGGAGAGCAGTGTGATGCCATATCCTCACAGGCATCCCAGCCCTTGCCAGCTGACTCCTTGCACTCACCCGTGGGATATCACAGACCTGGTAGTTGCTCTTCCTCCATGTGTCCTTATGTGCAAATGAGTCCATAGAGAAATATATTAAATATAGGTACACACTTGACATATAAGTATGCTCATGGCCTGACCATTTGCTTTTAGGAGTTCTGAACATATTTTAGGAGTTTTGAGCATCTTTGGTGGCTGTTGTTTTATACAAGACCCAGATTAAGCAAATTTCCTGTTAAAAGCCTTCAAAAAAGGCAAAGGACATGCTAGGCCAGTCATTCAAGCCCTAAAATTTTCAGAAGTGGCTAATGCTTTCTGACGCCACCAACATTTTGGTGTGTGGCTTGAGGCACTTCATAAAAGTCTAGTTTTCTGAAGAGTGGTGTTGTTGCTCTCTAATAATTAAAATCCTAGAAGAGTGAAAACCAAAATTAACATTCATTTTCCAAAATATATTTCTCCAACGTTTATACAGCCTTCAAGTGGAGAAACAGAAGGTCTAACTTTATGCTGAGAGGAGTATAGCATACATACTGGTGAGAAACTCAAATACATCTTGGTGAACATTCCTTATATAAGCAACATTTTCCAGAGTCTTTCATTCACTGTGTAAAAGCCCACTACAAGACAGCTAACATATCTAAAATAAACCCCCAACTCTCCAAGACTTACTCACAAATCATCTGCTTTAAAAGAGCACTCTCCAACTACACTTCACAAAGTTTTCCATTTTGCCCTCCCGGGCAGCCTAGCAACATGGCTGGCAATAAATAATGCCACAAAGGAAATTCTGTGTCAGCTAGGCGGGTCAAAAAAAAAAGAAAAAAAAAAAACCCTACAGAAGAAAATGTATGAAAAAAGTGTAATTTATTTCCCCTTAGCATCTGCTTTTATCTGTATCCTTTTGAGAACAAATTAACAAGTCCTGCCTATCTCCATATGTTTCTTTCTGTGGAACATCATGGTTCTGGAGATACACGTTTGTTCAGTCGGCAGTAACAAGCACGTATGTTTGTTATGCACTGGAGAATGTGACCATTATATGTTGATGATACTTTTATAATATGATAAATCACTGCAAGAAAAAAGAAATATTTTATAAGCCAGAAGGAGAGGTTCTTTTTTTTTTTTTTTCCCCGCAGAAAGCAGCTCAAATCCCAGTGTTTCATGTATGCTTTTCAGGTCATAAAAACAACTGCTTTCAAAATGTAGATGATCCCCATATGCTTAGAAATCACCCTTAAAAGGTCAGTAATTAATTTATTTTGTTTTTTAATAATTATAAAATTAATTTTTCGTGTAAAAAACAGGATGAAATGGATCTTTATTCTGAATAGACCTTTTTTTTTTTTTTCTGGGATATAACCTGTGTATTTATGTAGATATTTATATAAAGGACTTTGCCAGTTGAACTGTAAATCCACTCAGATCTTTGAACTAATTTCTCAATAAATGTAAAGATGGCTAAAATTGGATCTGTATTTAAGGTGTAAAAAAACAGCATTGAAAAAAGTATTTCACCCCACATTAATAACTGTGAACGTATATAAACCAAACAAAATTTCCAAAGTAGTGATTTTTATTATAAACATAGCTTTGCATTAGATTTAAAATCTAATACTGATATAATTTCTAGACTAACAAGAGAGAAAAATATTAACAATATGCTTAACAGGGATTTTAGATTCCATTCAGTCATCTTATGTCAAGATCAAAGTATTGTGGAAACATGGCTAGGAATTAGTCTTATGGCAGAAGAAAGTACATATCTATATTTTAAAATGTGGATTATATATGCCAGAATAGCTGAAAAAGTGAATGGGATTGTATTGATTTACTCCAGTTTGGGACCTGCATACCAACAGAAAGTGCTGGGGCCGGAGGGAGATCTTTTACACCAGAGAGAATGGCAGAGATTAAATTTTCCTGCTTGCAAAGGAGGCTTTAATCATCTCAGACCCATTTATGGTGCTTTGTTAGCAATCTTCTCTGGTGCTTTTTGGCACTTAGCATGTTTCTGTAAAGCTATTAACATATGAAATTATTATACAGAGGGAGTGCCAATCCAAATCATGCAGAACACACTATTATGAAAATCAAACATATGAGATGGCTTTAAAAATCATAAAACTGCCCCATAAATAATTATCCATTTCTTTAATTTGCCTTCTTATTTCTGGAGCTTAAAAGGACATTTGAGTTTTTTGATTTTTTTGTTTTGTTTGTTTGTTTTATTGTTTTGGCTTTTTTGGTTGTTTTTTTTTTTTTTTTTAAAGTAAAGTTTAGAAATGGAGAAGGAAATCAGCCACCCTCACAAAAGGCATTGTAAGTGCTAAATAAAGCTCACTCATTTAAAACCACAGTGATGTCTCCTGTCGTTAATGATTCAGCATCAAAAAATACTGTAGCAGCTCTAGGAATAACATTCTTCAAGCTTAAAAATCCATGTGAGGTTTGTATTAAATGAGTTTGAGAAACCATAAAAAAATTAGCATAGATACTTGGCTACTTCCTAAAACATGGAACTTCAAACTTCTACATAGAAAGGTAGTCTGATAGAAAGGTAACAGACCCCCACTACAGGTTGGGAAGAATTATGCCAATTTAATAATTTGAATCCATAACATAGTGTGAGGGAGAAGAGTGGTGTTCCTTCCTTTCCCTTTGCAGTCTACATTTTATATAACTGAGACTAAAACATGGTCTACAACATGCTGTGCATTTGAAATACATTTATATGAGGCTCCCACAGAACAGGGAAGCATCGTGTAGTGAGGAGCAAGGTATTTTTACACACATTCCAGAGTCAATGGCTGGCTTTGGGGGAACTGACAACTTCTGAGCATAAAAATGCATGTTTTCCATCCAGGTGTAGTCCTGCAAACATTGCAGGCTGTCCCAACAAAATCAGACAAGGGAGTTTCCAGCTATAGCATCCTTTTTTTCCCCTGCTCTACTTTTCCTTGTGGTTTTGAGCGACCCAGGGCAGCAATGGACTCTTTACACCCAGCCGACTTCAAAACAGTTTCTATCTCAGATTACCAGAGTCTGCAGAATTCAGCTGTTTTCAGAGCAGTCAGAGGTCATTGCAAATCAGCAGTCTTTGAAAAGTAACCTGTCAAGGCACCCACTTCTCATGGCTTACCACATCTATCTAAACATATCTATACACAAAATGGATGATGTCTCCTGCTGCCCTTTCGAATGGCTTAGTGTAAGACCTCTCTGTTTTCTCAGCCTTTGTACTGCTCTGATACACAGGGCCAGCCAGCAGTCCCAATTAAAAGAGCAGGGGAAAAAAAGAGTGGGTAGATCTTCTTCCAGATGGCTTTGAAGAGGCATCAATCTGCTACAGAGATTCACAAGACCCCAGACAAGTAGTTAGATAAGCCAAGACTATGCATTAAGGCAAAAATCACAGCACTACATCAAACCCAAATGTTTTTTCAGTACATTAATTACCACAGAAATTTGGCTGACCAGGAAAGGTGAAAGTGTAAATTGTAACTGATGAAAGTTAAGGACAATATTAGAAAGTTTTAGTACTTTCTTGTTATTCCTATTATATGCCAGTTCATCTTCTCTTCATATCCCCTAATGTACCCAGCAAATGTGCACCTGTACACACACACAAAAATGTGTTCTATCCAAGAGAAAGGCAGGGTAAAGAGCACGACCAGCATGTTCCATCATCACATGTAGCAGTTAAATAGGTGCACAGCATTCCCCCTGTAGTGGCTGCATCCTCTCCTGCCTGGTCAGCTGATGCCAAGGCATGGATATCTCTTCTGGCACTGGATTTTGAAGGCTCAGCCTGTAGCAGACTGAGGCTACAGTACTCTGCATCAACATCTTTTGAGATGGCTGTTCTTGCCATGGCCACGGATAGGCTAGAATGAAAATTTGTGAAATTCCCCTGCACAGGACACTAAATTTCTCCTCGGAAGACATTAAATATATATATATATTGTTCCTGCTAGAACAACATGATGGTGGGGCAATCCCTAATCGTAATGGCTTGGTGGCTTTGGGAGAGCGTGGCACGGGTAGCTCCATCCAAGCATCCCATGTCCTGCAGGCAGCTACACCAGCAGAGAATCCCCCGAATCAGAAGTAGCACGGACACTTCGTGAGCGTCAGCAGTGGTCAGTGAAAACACGACCAAGGGATGCCCGGGCAGGAAGGGGGAATTCGCAGACCTNGGGCCGTGCCTGACCCGCGGCTGCCCTCGGGGAGCCCGGCGAGCTGGAGCCTGACGCCGTGATCCCCCCACGGTGAGGCCATGTCCCCACTCCACACAGGCTGCTGCCTCCGCTGGGGAGTTCCTGCTCCAGCAGTGAGGGCAAGGGGTGAAGGGGGCTGGTTGCTTTTGCAAACACGGTTAACAAAATGTTGATATTATGCTTAGCCGTTGTCTCCTTGTCACAAGTCACTTGCAGTTATGGGTCCAGATGTTAGAAATGCCGTAATGAGCTGGAGCTGATGAACTCTGGTGTTATGATCTTCATTTTCAAGGCGTTCTGTAGTCACATGGGACTGTGGCCGAGTGTCTAGGGAGGGGACAGGGATGGCTTTAAGTTTTATGTGAACTTTAGTGCATCAATGTGGGCAACTTTTTTTAGGACACCCTGGGATATCAAATCTGTCCTCAAGAGGATCACAGTTCTCCCTCAGGTCCTGTGCTGTATCTACCAGCTCTATGGGGACATCCCACTTTGCCCAGGGCATTTCAAGTGGCCCTGGGTATCTGTGCTTCAACAAATTAGGTGAGCTCACGGTGTCCTCCTCTTGTCAGATGGTTCTATTACATGCTGGCTGTGTGGTTGCCTAGGCACAACAAAACTTACAGGGAAAAACTTACTGATTTTATAACAGGATACTAATGGAAAGAGTGTGATTCCCCTGGACAGTATGTAATTCCACCACCTTGGCTTTATGGCCTGTGTCTGAACTACAGGTGAGAAATGTTGTCTTTTATAAAGCCACTGAAAGAAGGACATCTCCTGTCAGGATAATCTGACTCAGTCACTCTAAGACATTTCTTTCTTCTTACTGGTATCTTTGGGAAAAAAAATTAAAAAAAGATAGTTCAGATTATAAGAGTGTGAATAGAAAGCCTCCTTTTAGGGGAGAATATAGATTATGTACTGTTTATTGCAGAGTAATTTAAGCCACTAAAGAAATTCTGTAATTTAAAATCACATTAGGAAAAAAATATTTTCCCAGAAGGAAGAAAATACTTATTTCTGGCACTTTAAGAAGTGCCCTATAGCTCTCATTAAGCTAGTTTTAGGTTTTTATCAAAAAATTTTGGTTGAGAAAATATATAAACTGATAAATACAAATGTGTTAAGGAAAGAAATGGTCATGTTTAAAATTTAATTTAGTTGGATTTTATGGCTTTATCTAAGGGGTGAGTGACTCCAGATGAAATCTCATCAAAGACAATCATTTACTGGAAAGAGAAAGAGAGTCAAAACCTCCCAGAATAGATCATCATGAGATGAAAAAGAAAACGTCCAATCTCATCAAGCTTATCTAGTGGACATAAGGTTGGATTCAAAAGTCCTGCAGTTCCTCTTTGATCTGTGTAGACTCAAAGTGTCCCTAGAAAGCTCTGAGGCTCCCTCCTTGTCTGTCTCATCTTTTGGCTGAATAGCAGAAGACTTTGGATTAGCCACTAACAACCCAACATGAGGCTGAGGGTTGATTTCCCAGCTCCACCCTTGGGATGCTGCTTTACCTACCCCTCAGACACCCCTAGTAGTTCAAGAGACCGAGACGTTCTGTGAAAGACATCTGTGACAATTACTCTTTGATTTAAATACTACAGAGTATAAGAATCTACAAAAATATTATTCTCAAGCAATGATATTTTCCTATATAAATAGCAGTAAGAATCTGTTCACAGTATGTACACAGGTCGACAAAGTTATCACAGGCTACAGAGAGAACTTTCTTTAAGGTCCTGTTCCCAGGCTAGGACCAATTTTACACCCAGGGGATGCTGCCTCCAAAATGCCAACACTGACAGAGATACCAACACTTCAGCACTGACATGCTGAAGTGCTCTTCAGATGGGATATTTTCACCCCAGATCGACCGTGTCTGTTTGAAAATTAAAGAGACCTAGACAGACTTACCCATTGGGCTGCTCCACCAGGCTTTGAGGCTGACAGAAGGGCATCAGCAAGTGCCAGTGTGCTCCTGTGTCAGGGTACCAATGTTGTAGCTGTTTTGTTTCTTTGAAGACAGATCTGCATCCCTTTGTTTTCCCATTATCTCGCCTAATCATCCATCTGTGAGAAGGGAGATATTATGAAGATACAAGTAGCAGAGTAAAAGTAATAACTGTGTTCAAGAAGTCAGACTCAGTGATCTAGTGGCCCCTCCTGGCTCTGAAATCTGGAGTTTCTTCTGACTGACACCATCAATTCACTTGCTGGAGGAGCCTCCAGGCCCAGGCAAGTGGCTCATCTTTCATCCTATTCTGCACTAATTGGCAATAATGAAGGTATTTGTCAGTCTCCACTGGATCATGTGTTATAAGTAATCCTAGCAGTATGGATGTCATCAGCCTACAGACTCACTGTCAAAAACGGAATGAGACACCAACTTTATGCCATTTTGCCTCATGTTCAGTTCCTAATTTTCTGGATGAAAATTTCCGTCTGTATATGTCATCTTCCATAACAAGTTGAAGGTAAATATACTTGTACGTACCTATGCAAGATTCAGCCTGACAGAAAAGTCATTAAGTTCTCAGATAGCTTATTATTTACCCAAAATTTCAGTTATCATGTTTTGCAGGCATAAAGTGATGCTAAATTGAATGCAGAGAGTAAGAAATAGAGTATCTTCTAGATCTGTCCCCATCCAGTTCTCCATTGCTATATTTGTTCAACTCCATCAGCAGTAACTTTTCTTGGGGAAATATTTGTAGCATAGGAAAGTTCCTTAGCAGGATGAGAGTGGCTGAAATGGCCAACATTGCTCCCTCATAATACTCTCTGCAATGTCCCTGTCACCAAATTTCAGTGGGACACAGCATCTTGGCTATTTATTTCACACAGGGGATATGGAGAACATGAAATTAAACCGAAGCCACCTCTGACTTGCATGGATGGTCAGTTTTCTAGGCAGAACTAGAAACAAAAAGCAGGAGTGTGATACAAACAAAGAAATAATAACAATCAACCAATGAATTTCATTATGAAGTCTGTACAACACTTCTTCCTCCTTCACTGTATACTTTCAGCACTCTGAAGAAAAGGCCAAAAGGGGAGTAATAAAAACACCCTTGGGTACAAAGAAATTGGCTCATAAAATAACTACAGTAACAATGTCGATTATTAGCTTTACAGTACAAGATAAATATAAATGGACTATATCCTCAAACGAGCAAAATATGGGGAATCAATCTTAATAAAAAGAACTGATAGGGTAAGCTATTTGGGAAGCAGATACAAGCTCTGCCTGGCTTAGAAACATTAGCCTGTGCTTCTGAGTAGTGATTGATGTCTTCTGCTGCCAGATGACAATGAACTTCGCTGAGAGTGAGGCTTGGAGGGAGATATTTGTAATGCCTGTCTGTAAGCTCCAGAAGCATTATGATTTCTATGAAGGATAAATGCACAAATCTCTTTATTTCTGCTAGAAGACAGTCTCTGCTAAAACAGAAATTAAACACATTTACAAGACAGTGAGTTATGATAGAAACCTGACAAGGCATTTCTCAAAGTGGCTGGCATCATCTTCTGCTGACAGAGTCACACTATCTCCAAACACATTGTGGGAGGTACAGATGTTATCACACAGCAGAAAAGTGTGAGAATTCAGAATTTTTTTTCCTAATCTTCTTCCTCTGGAGAAATTAAAATGGCTTTTGATTTTCTTTTACTTTGGGACAAAGTTAATGGGCGTATTTTTGAAGGGAGTGGTCATGGCGGAGTTACACCGAAGTTGATTTTATTGCAGGTCAACTCATCTCTGGTCTTTGCTCACCTGGGTTGCCATGTCACCTCACTGATCTTGTCACTCAAACATATTATCCCCTTGCTTGCTTCCCCAGCCAGACCCTCACACACCGACCAGGGTCTCCTTTCCACTTGATCTGATGTGGAGCAACTTGAAAGATGATTAGCTCAAGTGCAGCATGGGACACAAATATCCACTGGGAGACCTGTTGAAAAACACAGGAGTCACCTCATTTCTTGTTCCTTGTGACACAGTGAAAACTCCATAAGCTTCTGCTGGGGTTCACATCCTGGATATAATTTACTAATCACTTCAGGGTGATGTCATGGGTAAAAATGCATGAGTGACTGAAATTAAATCGAAGGCTAGGCTGTTGCTTGCAGCATTACTATATGACTAGAGAGGGAGAGGGAACACAGAGGGGGTTTTCTTTTATCACTTATAGCATCCTTATTTCTCAAGACAGGAAGGTCAGCTTTTCCACAGCATCCTGCTATGCTGCTCTCCTCCAAGACATTAAAATACACCTAGCAATGTACCCTCTGGGCCTGTCTGGTGAACCCTTCCCCAGCTCCCAAGGTCTTTGGAACAAAGAGATTCATTATCCAGCATCCCAATGCTGCAGGAAAATGGTCACCACAGGCTCAACTCAAATAGTTCATCGCCCAGTGCAGCTATTAAAAAACAATTTGTTAAATAATAGGACTAGAAAAATGCTTAAGCGGGTCAGTTGTTCTAATTTTTCAGAGGGGCAAAGGAATACTGTATTTTAAAGATGGTACATAAAGCATGTAAGAAGACCTGATTTTAACCAGATGGTTTTTCAGTCTCAGGTAATTATTATGATCAACACAGTACCTTTCTGAGGCACCTCAAGGTCAATTTCTCTTCCAAGCACAACCAAATTATGTAGAAACAGAAGGCTCTGCCCATGGCATGTGAGATTCAGAACCCTTTTGCATCATTACTAAGACCACTAAATGTAATGCTATGCTGACTTAAGGGAAGTATAACAATGACAATTATGATCTAAGAACATAACCCTAATTACATTAAAATAAAATAATAATAGCATCATTAAGAAAGACCTACTTCTGAAGAGCAATTTTCATTCAGAACCAATTTTTCTGTTCTGGGCAAAAGTCCATCCTAATCACATTGAGAGTCTATACATTACTCTTTGACTTGAGGCAAAAGTATATCAATTCTTGACAGCTTCTGCAGATGCTCTGTCCTTTTGCAGAAAAAAAGCTCTTCAGTGTTTGGACAGGGTGGTTTGCAAAAGGGTTTCATTTCACAGCAATTAGATAAAGTATAAATTCCCTCCATGGAAAATACAGGCATCCTCTATAGCAATCTAGTTCTCCCTTTTATCCATGAAATGTATGTCTAACTCGATCCAAAGCAGTCAATGGCTTAAGGGAGTGCTCTGTATGTGGCAGAAGCTTTCCATTTTCTGTGTTGCATTTTTAAAGCTCTGCAGTCATTTTACCACAGGGCTCTGGCACATGAAGTGGGTTTCTGGCTTCACTGGGTTTTTTATTTCTACCACTTGTTTAGTGAGTTTAAACAAAGTCACCAGTGTCTCCCCTGAAGACGAGAACTCTGATCAGACACCGTCTGGTATATGCCATTTCCACAAACCAGCAGTCTAGAAAAAGCAACTGCAGGGGAAAAGCAAAAGTTTTATCTTGTCTGTAGACAGTGGTCTGTGCAGACTGTGGGGTGCTGGCAGAGCTCTCCAGAGGACCACGCTATGTCAGCCCTGTCCTCTTGGCCATGCTCAGAGGCAGACCACCAGACGGGACAGACTTCAGCATGACCTTGCAACCATTTCTGTGTCCCAGTGAGAACTAAGTTCATTCAGAGCACATCACTGTGCTGGTGCATGCCTGTCACAGCATGTCTGTATGTCTTGGCCCCCCAGGTCACACAAATCAACAAGGTTCTGAAGTTTCTGAATGAGTTTCTCCTCTCTCCTCTTTCATCAGCTTTGCCCCTTCATCTTCCTTTTCTTTCATTAACATCAAGAGTGTTTCATTAACATCTTGCATTAACATCAACGATATTCTCTTTCACATTGTACCCTGGCCCCAGCTGTGGCAACAGACCGAACAACTTTGGCAAAGTGGCCCCAGAGGTGGATGTCCTAGCCACTGGAAGCCCCATGGCTCCCAACCTCAGCCAGACCTGAAGAATTACTAAAATGCTAACTCCATCCTGAAAGCACATTTGCTGATCCACAAGCTGCTTTCCAAATCAGGCAAGCCGGGTCCAGTTCCTGGTCCACAGAGACAAAATAGCCTGGAGTCTCCGGGTACAATATTTCTATGAGAAAAACAGGGGAGTAGCACTGTGAGTTCACATCTGTGATTTTTTTTCTCAACTATTATGGTAACGAACTTTGCATAGAATATAACAAATACAAACTCCAGCTCATCTTCATAGCACCCATCCTGTAAAACATCTTTCCATAAAACCCACTAAAGTTAGAATTCTCTTTCTCAGGAACAGTCTTGGAAGGTAGCAAAGTTAATGCTGAGACATGGCTGCAGCATGGCTTAATTTTTTGTGTTGTATGGGTAATAAATTATTCTCTCTACTTTAGAACATGGATATATTTGCTAAATATCTTAATATCCATTCAAGTCACACACCACCCCAAGGCTCTTAAACATAACAATATTTACAGTTTAAGTCACATCTCCCAAGATAGATTAGATTGCTTTTATGCCTAGGCATGAACTGAAAGAGGCCAAAATACTCTTACAAAAGAAAAGTTACAGGGATGCAGTAAGGATTCTGAAGTTTTATAAGTTTACAAAAAAAAGAGAGAATAGAGTCAAAGTGGAAAAACATCTTGTTGATATAGTAGCCAAGTTAAACCAGATGCTGCAAGGGTATTTTACCATTAGAAATCCCAAAGGTGGCTCTATTTACCAGGGAAGGGATGGAAGGGGTAAGGGAAATTAATATTAATTGGGTTTATTTAGCTTGGCCGTTGGCCACAAAGTTCAGATAAAGTGCATTTCCCAGCCAACTTTTGTACATGCAAAGTTTCACCAAGTCAGATGTAACTTATTATGTGTTTTGTCACTTCAACACGAAGAAAGAAAAAAGTATAAAGCTGTACAAAGGAGTGGTTTCCCTGCTTCTTTTGGCTGAATTAGATGCTTTCATTGTGCAAATATATGTGTTAGAAATATTTTTTTAACAATTCTGCCTTTGGCCATCCAAAATTAAAACTGCAAACATGGCACTTCTTCTGTGTAACTAAAGGATCTGAGGAAAAGCAAATTCACCAGAGACCTTAATACATCAGATCCAAGCTTCTTTTCAATATAGTGTTTTTAAAACTTTCTATGAGTGCTGAGGGAAAAAGGCTTAAAGATGAAGTGGAATTCCATGAGCAGGGCACCCACTGGGCCTTCCTTTGGGCTCATGAATTGTTGCTGGGCTTGTATACATTTCTTGCAGTCAAACAGACAAAGATGGGCTAGCTCCCAAGAGGTGTTCTAGACCGTGAGAAAGCTAGGCTGAAACCCAGACTAGCATGGCAGAGGAGACAGCAAATTTCAGTACAGTAGAAAGATGGGATGGGATGGGATGGGGTGTCCATGATTCCACTGTTTCCATAGCTGGCATCCATATCCTGTCTGCTGCATTAGTACTTGCTCTAAACCAAAGATGGGTAACTCCCAGCTTGTGCTATAGACTGCTTTACTAAGATGTGTGCTGCCCAGAGGATGCAGCTTTTTTTTTCTGTAGTTTACACAACTTACAGAGCAGTGAGTCATGCTGGAACTGTCTTTCCTTCTCTTTAAATTGGTTTCTTGTCACTTCTATGGAACAGAATTTATTTGACATTTTTTTTGAAAAGCAAAAATGTCTCCATGCTGGTGCCCTTGTTATACTACACTGTGTGTTTTCCCCTGACTTCATTTTTCCATGTCCTTTCTTGAAGCGTGGTGCCAGTGGGAAGCTGTGTTTGTCACATAAAAGGCTTTTTTAAGGGTGAGAAAGACCCTGTGTAGGAGAAAAAAACTGATTTGTTGTCTGAGAGCACTCTTGAGAAAATCTTGGCATGAAACTTGCTCACAGAGCAAGAAAAGAGCAGGTCAAGCTGGAGAAACATCCGAGCAGTAGTGGAATGCATGGGGTGAAGTAAAATCTCTGGCACACTGGACTTCGGCGCAGAGCTGCAGTACATTTACCCATGACAGCTTCTCTGCCTGTCACCTACTGTAGGAATCTTCTTCCTGTGCCATTTCCTGAAAAGTAACAACCCAGATGCCTTATTTACCCAGTGAATACATTTGGCATCCAAAGAGGTTGGATGACAAAGTTCCACTGGCTGCGTTTGTTCAGGCCCGGGGACTTGGCTGCCAGCCCACTCCTGCTCTGCATGGCCTTCTGCTCGCCTGTTTGTTGATCCAGCCATCGGTGTTGTTATGCTACAGATTGTTGGGACCATGACTCACAATTTCCTTCTAACAGGGAGGAGAGAAGGAAAACAAACCCCAGCAAGCTTGCTGCTCTTGTGCTTGATATGCCGGCACTGAGCTGCCCTTTCCCAGGAAAGAGGTGTATCCTTCACGCACAGTTCTTTGTCCAGTTTTCAATGAACAAGCATCCAGATTACAGAACTCCATGGTGGCTGGCAATGCCTGGCAGCTTTGCTCACAGCATCAGCCGCCCTCTGGCTTCCAGAGGCACCTTTGGCTCAAACCAGTTTATGGGTCTGGTTTGTAAAACATTTTATACCCACAGCTCACCTAAAACTTTCCCAACATGAGCCACTGTTTTCAAAGCAGGAAGAGAGAAAGAGAGGCCTAAACTTAAGTTCTTATGCCCTTGTTTGGACATCTGACATCTGACTTTCTGACTTGACAGAACTAACCATACTTCCAGATCCAGTGAGACCAGTCTCAAGAAGTCCACCAGCTAATCCAGGGATCTGCAAGTGGCTACAGCTGAGAAGAAAATATCTTGCTGGCCATCTCCTGGAAATGAAATAAGGGATGTGAGTTGGGAAATATGTCTAGTCCAGGCCAAAACCAGGAAATGGATTATGGCTAAGAAAACTCCTGCTGAGGCAAGAAGCAGAGGAGCTGGTGTAAATCACTGCCTGACAGCATTTACCATGGCAGCTATCAGCTGTCCCAAAGCCTTCCCTGAAAGGTGGTGGGCTTACAACAGTGCAACACCACCAAAACTTCATTCCTCTTCCCATTCTGTCCTCAGTGCACCACCTGAACTGTGACTCTGCCCATGTCTCAGCAGGGGTACAAAGAGGAAAGACATCACTGTCCAGGACAGCAAAGCTCAATGGTTTTGATTACCTCAGTCTAACTGTGGGCACCTGGGTGTATGATTCACAGACCACATCAGCACCTTCATTTCACAGGTGGAACTTGGAAATTCCAGCCGGAAATGGCTGTGCCCAAGTCATGTGGATTGAGGGGACAAGGTGAGCCCACCTCCATCCTATGCTGCAGCCACCAAGGATGCCATGAGAAATGGGCAGTCTTGTTGCCTAGTCTTCTCTGTATCCAGAAAGCTGCAAACTACAGCAGTGTCAGCTCAATATCTCCTCAGATTCAGCAAGAAATTTAAGCACACCTTCATTACTAAACGTAGTAACTTAAACCAAGTGTACTATCCATGCACTTCCAGTTAGGCATGATCTCCTCCAAGGGTCTGCTGCAAATGTACTTCACACTAGGAAAGAAAATGTCTGGACCACTATACAGCAAGGAGGTAAATTGCTGCACACTAATCCTAGCCAGCACACTTCCTGCTGCCTATTAAAAAAGAGTTATTCAAAGCACAGGGTTCCATAAGTTGCCTGTGACCCACACATAGCTCAGTATTTTACCCTGAGATCACTTCCCCAAAATAAGCACAAGAAGGAAAAAGAAAGAAAAAAAGGAAAGGAAATCTGCCACCTACTACATTCATACAAATGTTTGCAGCATCTTCAAAGAGTTTATTAAAAGGAGATTTAAGTTACTGGTAAATTGGCTTGGAGAAAAATAGAGGATCTCTGTCCCATCTTTGGACAATGTTCTGTAGGGTCCTGTGGCACAGTAGAGGTTTCAGAGGCAGTGCCTGAGGAGTTACAGAAAAGAAAAGCAACAATCTCTCCACTGAACCTCTAAGAGTGATAGCAGATTTATTTATTACTCCACTGTTACACTGCTTGTAAGTAGTTTTTCTTTCTCTCTCTCTGTTTATTTGTCTCTTTTACTGTCCCTAATGAGGAATCCCAATGCTATTAAGTCTGAATTACGGACACTTTATGTTTCTAACATTTATTCTGCTGATCTCCCTTCTTTTCTGGTACTTTTGGCTGCTGAGATGCATTTGACCTGCTGTTGGGAGGAGATACAGCTGCTAACTGAATTCTTCATTCCATCTGTTTTCACCGGTTGACACAACTCCACTAAAATTAGCAAGAAAGCACTCATATCAAGCTGGTATTACATAGTTTAGAATCAGGAATAAAAACTCTGGACAAATTGGATTTTTGTAAATAATTGAAAATCTACCACCCAAATTTTTTCTGTGACACTTTGAAATCTGCTGGAAAGTACTAAGCATTATGTAGACATAATTCCATGAACAGATGGAAAGCTGCCTATAAAAATGGTTGGTGCAGGTTTGCGGCAAGCAGCGCACTTCGGTATACAGCCAGCTTTCAAAATACAGAATTGGCATCATCTTTGCACTGAGAGAGAAGGGGGGAGTCTGTAAAAGCATGTTTCTGGAGCTTCTCTGGATGCTAAAACCTGATGGGAGAGCTCCCATGACAGGACAGTCTTCATGAAGCCATCAGTGAGCAACCCACACGCCTCTTCAAAGTCAGCAGGACCTCACAGGGCAGTGTCTGTCCCTGTCTGGATGGCAGCTGTCTTGCTTCCCTCCGTTTTATGGGTTCTAATCTATTTCCATCCCTTACCCTTATTTTATGGTTGCGGTTGATAAAATAAATTAGTCTCTTTTTTGAAAGTGTCACAGTTAAGAAAATATACAACTGTCAACCAAAGCCCAGTGGCTTGTCCACTCCATGACCTCATGTAGCATAAAATAGAAATTAGAATTATTTTAGGACTTGAAAACATACATGCAGACATTCCTTCAGAGACTTGTGTAAGATCAGAGTGCTTGTTTTTTTGCTCAGCATCCCACCCCCCACAGTGCTCTCTCACTGGGGCCTGTGTGCATATCGCCAGCACATGTGCATGCATGCAGTATTGGGGTGGGGGCAGGAAATGAGCCTTTCTACAAGGGACATGCTTTTCTCCTAAGAGCAAAACAAGAGAGCTCCGAGGGCAGGAGGGGTGCAGATGTAAGCTATTGAGGAGGGACGCTCGCAGACAGGGCATGAGGGGCAGCATCTGACCAGCCTAGTGCTGGAGAGATTGGTACTCTCTTTAGCTGAAAATACTGAAGAGCCAGATATGACTGATAGATCAACGTGATTCCATCAAAGGAAAACTTTTCAGATCAAATAGTCTATTACAATGTCCTCCTGAGACAGGATTCCTGTCATATGTGCTGTTCAGCTCTGCTCATGCCCTGTAATATCCCCAAACTAGCCCTCTCAGTGTTGTTTTGGTGGGGTTTGGAGAAGCAGGACCTAGAAGGGGATGAAGGCTCATCACATGCTTGTAGAGCAAACCAAGAGCACAACTCACAGCATTTCCAAACGTGCTCACCCCAAGCTGCAGTCCTGTCACACAGAGATGCTCCTGATCAATGGTCTGCAGCTTTTTTCCAAGCCTGTTCTATTCCTAATGAAAATGGTAAGCTGAGGACAGTAGTTTTCTGTACAACAAAACCATTCCTTTCCCTTTGCCCCCACAGATTTAGCGCTTGTGCTGACTGTTGAAAAATCAGTCATTAACAGCCAGGAAATGACTTTGCCATCAATCAGAATATTGCTCAGCCATGTTTCAGCTTTTTCCCCCTTTCTCTGGATAATTATTCTCATCCTCTGCTGATTACAGTTTATAATAGCTATAATTCTCTTAAAATCAATCATTGCTTGACTTAACCACAGGGTTACCAGCAGAAACATGAAGGAACACAGATATTTTGAACTGCTTTTTAATTATTGTTCTTATTTAACAACACACAAGCTTACAGGTAGATCACACTTAACCTTCCTCTTAGCAGTACTAAGCATCAGTTATTTTATTTTTGTTTTAAATCATTAAGTGTTTGATTACACAACCATTCCAATTTCACCAGGTGCTTTGGTGACATGTTACTAGCATGATATTTTGACATGTAAGCACAGTGGTTGTCCTAAATTAAAGCACCATAAAAGGATAAATATGTGTTGTTTGCCAGCACAGATTCTCCAATCAAAGTACACCCAAATGCCTGAACTTTTTGGTTAGGGTTATACATAAACACAGTAAAATCAAAGCCTGGTGTACAATAAGGCAATTTTTGAGTACACTGAATTAAAAGCAACACCAGACTAAAAATCACATTTTTCCTGAACAGTAGAAATCTGTAGCCCACCACAAACAACAGTGCTCCTAATGCAGCTGAACCATAGGTTTCTGTTATTCTGCTTCTATCACCACTTCACTTCCAATCATTTTCTCTTGCCCATATATTCAGTATATTTCCCTTGATGATTACGTGCTTCTGTCATGCAGAAAAGGGAAATATTTAAAAAATTAAGGACATAATTATATGGAGTAGCCAAATTGAAAGCAGGACTGAAGACAAGGTGTAGAGTCTGAATTGACTTTTAAGGTAAAATAAAGACTTAATTTAAAATGGATTTCCTCTCCAAACCCTTTTAAAAATTTTGGGTAAGGAAAATATTGTACAAGACTATACCATTAGATAGGGAATAGGAACTAAATGGTTTGAGCCTCTTCTATGCAAGGGTATGACACTGAAACACATGAAGGAAGCCATTTTCCACACAGAACATTTTGATCCTGCAATTTCACATATATCCTTGCATAAAACTTATTCAGACATTTCTTGTGAACTATTTACATGTAAATCTCCATGTGCAATATCCATGTCACATGTTTGGCTCCTTTCTATTTACCAATTTGCAACCAGCAGTATATTATTGTTAATTTTGACCTGATGAACAGGATGTCTGTATGTTTTGCTTACAAGGGAAAATATGGGGGAAAATTCACAGCAGTTAAGATAAAAATGTGGTCTACCCATGAACTGCACCCCTTATAGCTATCTGCCCTATAGAGATTAACTGCTCTGGTGTGTCAAGATAGACCACATGCATTACTGGAGATACTTTGCCATTCTGATATTAAATAGTAAACTATACTGGGCCTAATAGTCCCCTGCATCCCCTCAGATTTGTTCCTAAGATTGGCAGGAAATTATGGAAAAATAACTAAATGAAAGAGTTCCTGTTTTATCCACTCTTTCTTTATTATCATCTGATCTTGCATTTCACTAAATCCCCCCCCTTCTCTTTTCAGCTGCACTGAGCATGGATGCAGCAGGGAAGTGTCTGTGGAAGCCATTTTGTCAAAAAATAACAAAGGACCACATTTCTTTGGCACATAGCATGACCATGGACCTAGCTGTGAGTAAAAAGCCACTTGGATTTTGTAGCCCATCTACTAAAGTGCTTTTCTCAACCTGGAAACCTGGTCTGGATTCAGGTCAGGTCACTGAGGCTTCCTCCTGACCCCACCGAGGAAGAGGACAGCACCCAGCAAACCCTGCCTCTCATGAGGAGCCCTGACACAGACCAGGGGTCTCTCGGCCACAAGAGAAATGGTTTGTAGGCTCAGGGCCCCAGGGGCCATTATTTCAAAGTTGCACAGCCATCATGTAGCTGCATGAAGCACCTCCTGCCGTGTCTGTGCCTTTCGAGAAACAAAGCTGTGTTGTGAACTATCGGTGATGTTAATAGCTTTCTTCCCTCTAGAGATTTGCTCCTGCTTTGGCCTCAAATATTTCAAAATAGCTGAAGCTGGCAGCAAGAGCCATGGGAAGAAAAATGTTAATGCATGTTAATTTCTGGTTTGGACATGATGAGAATTTCATTTTCTTCATTAAAATTCCCCAGGGCTGATGGGATTCTCCTCTGATTCATTGACTCTACCTTGTAGCGCTCCTCTCTGAGCGATCATATATACAGCCTGATGTCTTTAAATAGTTTTGTTTTCCTCTCCTTCCAGCTACTCCACTTATCATTCTCCACTGATACACAATATGCTCTCCTTCCAGTTAGATGGTTGCAATTTTTTGCAGGAATTTCGGGGCATGTTTTTGATTTCCTGAAAAAAGACTGACATTATCACAAATTGCAGCATCATGGTTACTTACAGTGAAATGGAGAGACACGGTATCAGGTTTGCCGAGGAATCTGCTACTAGTAAACAGAAAAATAAAATGCAAAAGCAAACTGGGATTTAGGCTGACATGAGGGCAGACTGGTGGGGGGAGGGCATGGAAGAGCAGTTCTGTACTCCAGAGAACAAACAGATAATTCCATCTAGTCAATCTGAAGGAATGATTGAGGAGGACAGAGGCTCAGTTGCTGGACAATCATATCAGTTATTAAATGTCGATTAAAAGTATCCCATCTGTGGGAAGCTGTGGAGAATACAACTATATATGCTTTATGCTATTTTTGCTCAGTCGAAGAGTGGAAAACTTGCATTTTACATGATCAAATACAGAATCCACATAACACAACACCATGTGGTCTCTCCTTAAATGGCCTAATCAGTGTAGACCATAGCAACTGCTTTCCAAACATACAAAGACAACACATAGAAATCTAGAGACAGAAAACAGAGAGGCATCAAAGATTCTCTGCAGTAACAGACTGCAGAGATTAATGTTGCCTCCCACTCTGCAAAGAGTATTTTTATTCTGCTGTGATCTTTAAGATAAACATGTAAGACAAACCTGCTCCATTGTATCAATCGTGCTGCTGTGCATTTGCTGTAGTGTCAGGCCTCACTACCAGCCTTTCCCAAGGAGTGGAGCCAACTGAAGATATCACATTAGTCCTGAAAAGTCACCTAAAAGCTTCCAAAGAACAACATGGAGATCCATTTTTGTACTGTACCTTTGCTAGGGAAGAAGCACGCAACTTGTGAAGCCATGGGATGAGCAGTGCACAGTAAAATCAATTAATTTGGTACCAGAAAAAACTGGTATACATGAATTTCATGGCTAGGTATAAGGAAGACAAAACCTCAGCAAACTAGAAGGTCAGTGTCACCATGGAAGAAGAGTAATAATCACAGTCCATAGTAACCTCACTGATTCACACTGCATAGCATCATCATGAGCAGATCCCGTGGGGAGCCCTTTTTCCCTGTTTCCTGCCTTGCCAGGAGACACTGTTCACGCTAGATGAACATGACCTATGTGACTTAGTACAAAGAATAACCAAATACACCTCTCAGTCTACCACTCCCTTTCACCACCTCCACTGTCACTGTATACTCTGCGTTTTAAGAAAAATACACATCACGCTGAGGTTTGAAATGCCATGTTGTATCTTGCTGTGCCGAACTCCATCAGTGCTGGGGGAAAGCTGACTCTTTCAGACTGAGACGCTATGTTGAAAGCCCAAGAGGCCATGCCCAGGAGCTCGCTTATCAGTGTACAAAGCTGTCATCATAAAGAGCAAGACCACTGAATGATAGGGCAAGGCTGTGAAAACAGATAAAGTTTCCTTAAAAACCCTACCTAAAAAAAAAAGTGAATCAGTGGTTGCAGTCACACTGCATTATTCTTTTAGACACCTATTTAAAGCCGTTTCTTTTTTTCTAACTACCCTAGGGTGCTGCAAATGTTTTCTGTTCTAGCCATAGAGTGAGGGTGTTTCCATGCCAAGTACTACAGACCACACAGAAAAAGCTGCAATTAATGGAATTTCAGTGTTCTGCATTGCTGATCTACTTAGCAATGCATTTTTGAGGACATTTTAAAAGTTGTTTAGCTGACTGCCAAAAATGAGGATCATTAAAAATAGATTCGCAGCTGTTTGGGAAAGCTGAGATATAATTTTGTCTTCATTATGCCTTATTGCAGATGTTATTGATTTAGTCTCACTGCATTTTGGTAAGAGATATCAATTCATGCTGTCTTGGACTTTGGAAACTGGGAAGTCCATTTATTCTTATTCTTATGGCTCACAGTATTGAAGAAGGGCAAATAACTATGAAGTAAATTTGGATTACAGCCTCTTTGTGCGGCAGAACCATTGTGCAGGTGATCAGAGCTGATAAGCTCCTCAAAACACCCCTATACAGTGAGCCTCAGATTGCAGCCCTGAAAATACCACTTGAATTTTCTGCTCCAAGAGTCTTTCCTTTAGTGAGAGTTTTCCCATGCAGCTGCAGAAACTGAGTCCATTTATATATGGTTATATATACATTTGTGAGTATGTATATGCAGGATCAAATGCTGCTCTTTGTAGCATGCATGAAGATTCAACTCACTTCACCATAATCTGTTCAAACAGGAGAAGTCTAAATTTCCTGCTATCTGATCACTACTGCAGGAAACCTTCAAGAATTCCTCCAACAGAAATTGTATACATAATTCCTGGAAGTTTCATAAAATGCATATGTAAAAGCACAAAGGACAAGGCATTCATTAAAAAGTTGCAATAATAGTGTGACCACTGAATCGTGCATTAAATAAACTTCTCAGTCTCTCATTCTCAACAAGAACTGCACATACACTGTTTTGATTACGCAACACTTTTAATGTTGCCCTTTTGGGCAGAGAATAATATGCAAATACCTTTCCTCTGCCCAACCAGTTACTCTAAGCAGTTGTGCTCCTTAACACCCTCACACTGACTTTGGTGAGCCTTCTCACTCAGCCCAGCTTTAATGCTTTGTAGCCACTCTCAATGGAGTGAAAGGCATCTAATGCTGCAGCCTTCTTCTTTATTGTGCTGAAGAGGACCCACACATGACCCGCGTGTGGGTTGGGAAAGCAGCTGTGGCATTGTTAGCCAGCACTCACTTCCCACATGCGCTACTAGGCCGGGATGAATGAACCCACCACAGGTAATTGTCCCCCACAGCATTTCTAAGGAGCTTTTTGTCCACTTCCATCACTGAATCCAGCAGACCCCCTTGGCTAAAGTTAGCACTGTCTGCACTGCTGATTTTCACCTTAGCAGTGTTCGTCTTGGGAGCTGTGGTGTGGGACAGTCTTGCTGCTTCCCTCAAGCACAGATTAATCTGCAGCAAAGGAAAGGGACAGGCATTTTGCAGAGACGAACACCTGGTTTTGGTAATCCTGTAAAATACATTTTTTTCTCCGGAACTGGTGAGAGTGCTTAACATTTTGCAAACATCCATAAGGCCTTCATAAAAAGGCTCAAGACTGCAAATCCCACACTTATATTGGCATGTTTTCAACCATAGTGGGCCTATGCATGTAACTGCACACAAATGCAAGTAAAGGAATTCACAGATCGTCTCACAGTGTCTTAAAAGGAACCCAAAACTCTTCACAGACCACAGTATATCTCATACCCACAGAAGGATGTCTCTGCAAAAGGACTTCACACATTGAAGCCTGAATTGGGATCATCTTAGAAGAACAGAGAGCTGAATCATCCCTTGTGGCCCTGAGCCCTCTGATGCTACTAAGACTAATAATCCAGAATCCATGCTTTGCTAATTTAATTACGATTTAATTCCATTTAATTTAATTCTTTATCCAACAGAGTTGAGTGCTGAACTTCAAGCATAGAAGCTCTGAGGAGAAGAAGAACAACTCCTGTGCTTAGGTTTATGTGCTTTGCTGCTCTGTACTTGGCCAGCGAGTCAACATTACGGCTATGTATGGCCTCAGGACATGCTATGAGCTGGCAGAACTCATTTTGGCCAAAAGAGACTTGCACTTTTCTTTCTCACACGTCCCAGTCTTGGCCATGCAATCCTGTCAATTGCCATGCATTGGTGATGATGCTCATCAAACAAAAAGCATGACAGAATGGTAGAATGGCATGGTCAGAGGAGGAGCACAGGCAGGTAGAAAAGGATAGAAAATAGCATAGGCCTCTTGTCTTCCATAAGTGTGAATCTTCCCCCAAAGGCTTGTCTGTCTTTTGAACTGATGCTAGCATATTACTGTAACCAATAAGACAGGGAAAGAACTGAACATCACGATCAGCATTTTCAGCGTTTTTTCAACTAAAGATGAGATTTCTGACCACACCACCACACAAAAGAAACACTTGTGCTTCAGCCAAGATATATAAATGCATATTGGAGAAGGGATACAGAGAGCTGTATGTGAGATACTGTGTTTGTAGGAACATAAATCCTTTTGGGCAGCAAAGCCTGCTTCCCTGTGCTTTGGCCAGGAACCCCAGCTGCCTCAAATAAAATGGACACAGCCCTTGCTGGTTGGCTGACACATAAAGGATCAAACCAGCACTTAAAAACATGAGCTGCTGTTGCCTTAACTTGGAGCCCAAGGCTGTAACAGTATGTCTCTGCTGCAGGTTGGTGGGCTGCTGAGCAGTGTCCTGATATCCCTTGCTATGTGACACCTTTCTAAGCCTCAACAAACAGTAGTAGAGGGCTGTCCCCATTACTTCTCACTCTGGCTTTGGCACATAAACCCCACTGTGCCAAAGTACATTGATGGCCATCTAGTCCTATTACTTACTAATTTCTTCATTTGCCTTTCACATTACTCTAGGCCTGTGAATATCACCAATGGTATTTCTGCATAGCTTTGGTCACTCTTTTGTATCCCTTGATTGTGGGATCTTTCCCTAGTCATGCACATGCAAGCCTTAATGTGTGGTTCTGTGCAAGCATTTCCTAAGCCTTTCTGGCATTATACAGCTGGACCATGCTAACTTTGTCTTTGGGGAAACATCTGAAGTTCTCAGACCCATCTATCTTTATGCTCAGTTGTTACCTGATCTTCAGATCACTGCTCCACTGCAGTGTTCCTACACTCAAGCAGAGCTGCCTTCCTGCTTCTTTTGCACTGATTAACAACCTTTTGCCTCTTCTGACTTCCAGCTCCCCATTGCTTTGTAGGTACTCTGTGCTCAAATTCCCATTCAATGCTGAACTGGTTTCAAGCTCTGATGAGGAAATCCATGATCTGTTGTTTGAGCACAGAATCATGACAGCCAGGTCTTGCCAAGGGCACTGCAATGTCTTGTTCTCAGTCCTTGCCTGTGTGTCCTTCAGGCAGCATCATTCTTGCTTGGAGATGGAGTAAAGAATTATTGTGGCTAATAGCATGTTTATTCATAATTAGGTTCATATCTCATGATCTCCATTTCTGTTCTTCTGATCACCCTGTATATACTGCACTGTCCCAAATCTGCCCTTCTTTGGGAAGTCATGTCATGCCACTGAATCTTTTTTTAATCTGTGTGGTTTTTTCCCTGTGTGAGAAGTATGGACACAGCACATTGGAGAAGATCCTTCTCTCAGGCAACTGCAGTGCAGGTGTAAACACATGAGCCAGTCCCTTGCAGATCCTTGCAGAACCAATGGAATGAGATAATTTGCAAACATACCAAGCTGGTTTAGAGAGGTTAAAATACAACAAATTATGACCTGCAGTCTACTGATGATATTAACTACATCCTTAATGACTAAAATGGGAACCCAGTGACTCTATGTAGAGTTCAGTGACATGACTGAAGTTGCTCTGAAGTTGCTTAGCACTTTTAAAAATCCCTCATCTTGTGTTCTCATCCCTCAACAAATATGAACAACTCATCTGCTGCTGAATTTGCAGCTGTTGATTGTCCCAGTCCAAATGTACTGAACATTTTACTGCCTCCAGTATCCTGTTGTGTTTGGTGCCTGATTTGACTGCCTAGTGCTACCTTTGAGAAGGAGTTTTAGGCAGGATGGTAAATGGTGTCTTTATTGCATAGAAAATTTGTGAAGCCTCACTAGAGAAAATGAGCAGTTTCGTATTCTCTCATTCCAGTCTAATGTTGAGTGCTGTTCGCAATGGCTTATTCACCACACTGCTTGTTGTCAGAAGGCATATTTCACTGTAGCCAAAGGCAAACTGGCAAAAATGTTTCCATCAAAGAAGGACAGGGAATGGTCCATTCTCAGCCCAGACATTTCTCCATTCTGTACTTACATGATGTCTACTTATAAATGGTGCAGGGTAATGGCTTTAGTGCAGTGATACTGCTAGATTTCCTTTCCCAGTATCACCCTTAACCTCATAACGCTGCACAGAGTAGCAATATTTTATGGTATGTGCCTGATTTTAACTACCTTTATGCTTTCCAATGCCCACCTTCTGGGCTGGGGTTTCTGACTAAACCCCACCACGTGGCAGCTGGCTTACTGCTTTGCAGAACTCTGCTGCATGTGCGCAGCATCTGGACATTTCCACTGATGGAGGCATTTCCTGAGTCTGAGTGTGTCTAAGAAGGAGGATGGAGCTCAGAAGAGGTTGCCAGATGCCCAGATGAGCTGGCTTCAGTCTCCTCTGCTGTGTGTAGTCTGTGGTTGGTCTTTCACTCCATAGCAGCTGCCACAGCTTGGTACCATAAACTTGCCTTTTACTCAGGTTTCCCTTTCTCCAGGGGTATGATTTTCATCCATGAAAGATGGCCGATGCTGGATCTACTAGAGCCCTGCTTGTGCCTACTACCTGTCATGGGTAGAACAAGTTCAGGGGATTTCCTATGACCAGACAGGACTGGGCAGTGGATTTATTTCACTGCTGTGCTCTGTGCATCAGGATGAGCATCCCCAACATCTCATGGATGTAATAGTTCTTCCTCTACAGAGGAGCTGATGTGACATTGCAGCTGATCCCTATCCAGCTGGCACCCAAGTGGCCTCTGAGCCTGCAGGAGCTGGATGGTGGACAAGCCTCTGTCCTGTCTGTGGTCCCATGAAAGTCACAGTGCAGAGCTCCTTCTCTGTAGTGAATGTTTGTCTGTCTGTCTTGTTGCTGCTTCAGTCAGTACTTTTTTTTTTCCTGAAAGGGCTGCCCAGATGTACAAAATCCTCACATAAGTACCTCATATAGTGCAGTCCTTACGTGCAGCTGGTTCGTCTCCACCCAGCCTGTGGTGAGGTTGTACATCCACCTGGTGTCCAAACGGTGAACTGAGGCTCTGCTTTCACTCCCCACACCTCGGGTAGTGTCTTCCTTTCTTCCTGAAGGCATCTCTTCTGTTTGCCAGTCAGGGAAGGTACTTCAGCAAAGGTTGCTCCTTTTGCCATGGGGATCAGCTGCCCTGTAGGAAATCCTTCTCAAAGGTCAGATATTTTTATTGCAGAAATATCAAGTAGCAAGACAGGTCCCCTACACAGTGGTGTCTTTAAACAGGGCCTTTCTGATGTAAACATGGCAAGGCAGAGCTTGCGCCCTGCACACACCCACTCTCCTCTGCCCTCCTGCTTTCATGTGAAAGCCAGACCTGCCCAGCTACTCTGTGGTCAGAGGTGACACGAGCTCTTCCTCACCCAGGGTTTGCTTCCGGCGATTCTACCTTACTGCCTTCATATTCGTGCCTTTGCCTTATACTTTTTGATTGGTAATTACCTTTTGCAGCATGATGACTGAAAGAGAGTAGATTTAGATAAATATTGGGAAGAAGTTCTTCACTATGAGGGTGGTGAGGCACTGGAACAGGTTGCCCAGAGAAGCTCTGGATGCCCCATCCCTGGAAGTGTTCAAGGACAGCTTGTGTGGAGCTTTGTGGACCCTGGTCTAGTGGAAGGTGTCCCTTCCCATGACAAGATGGTTGGAATGAGCTGGTCTTTAATGTCCCTCCAACCCAAATTATTCTGTGATTCTATGATGATTCTGTGTCTGGACCACATCCATGATACATCAAGGCTGTTTTAGCTTTAACTACAGGGATTTTATTTTTTTCCTTGGTTGCAAATGTATTTACTTCTCTCATTCCCCACAAATAAAGTGATGCCAATCCTGTTTAATTCCCTCCATACAAATCCATGCTACGCTGCTAAAATGACAGTGCTTTTTACCTTCAGCTCAAATTAAAGCCGAAGTGTTGTTGCTGCCACTTTCAGAAACTAGGATCCACAAAGATCTAGAAAATTAATAAAAATAATAACAAAAACCGCTGGGGCTGGCAGCCGCACTTTGTGGAGGGCAGAACTCCTCATGGCAGCCTCGAGAGGCAGCACAGGGACCCCGTGGCAGGGTGATCCCGGGGCAAAGAGATACCACACCACAGGGACTCCAGGGCACGGACACCCTGGGGCAGTGGTGCTCCGGGGCAGTGCTGTCCCGAGGCACAGGGACCTTGGCGGCAGGGCTGTCCCGCTGCACGGGGACCCGGTGGCACAGGGACCTTGGCGGCGGGCTGTCCTGCTGCACGGGGACCCGGTGGCACAGGGACCCGGTGGCACAGGGACCTTGGTGGCACAGGGACCTTG
>WBMY01011142.1:572255-596146 GCA_013397315.1 Donacobius atricapilla
CGGCAGCGCGGAAGCGGCGCCGCCGCGGGGGCAGAGCCCACTGGGTGTTCAGCCGGGGCCGCACGAAACTGTAACGAACCACCCGGCCCCGCAGGGGGTTTGTTTGACTTCCCTCTGGTTTGAATCATAGAAGCATTTAGGTTGGAAAATACCTCTGAGATTGTCAAGTCCAACGTATGACCAATCATCACATTGACCATGGCACTAAGAGCCACATCCAGTCCTTTTTTGAATAGCTTCAGGGATGGTGACTCCACCACCACTAGTTCATTCCAATGTTAAATAATGCTTTCCGCGAAGAAATTCCTCCTTGATGTCCAACCTGAATCTCTCCTGGCCAGCCTGAGGCTATGTCCTCTTGTCCTGGGCTTTGCCACGAGCCTCTTAAAATCTGTGCTGGAATCATCATAACTCCATCACAACGAGCCTGGCCTGGATGCGATGCTGGAGCGCAGCCTCTTTTGATCCCTCGTTCATAGTCACTTTCCCACTCTTCTGTTCATGGTGGTACTGAAGCGCCTCAACACCCACCAGCAACAGCCTTTAAGATAGTGTGGGGTGTGGTCACTGTAGGTCTGGCACAGGGAAATCCTGACACACTTTTCCGTGAGAAGCATCATCTCCTGGGAGCTTAAGGGATGTCTGGCAACAAGCCAAAATCCTACATTTCCTCCAAGCCCCTTTCCGTGATTCTTACAGTCCACTGACCGGGCAAATCCTGACTTTACACCACTAGTACAAAGACTTTATGGCCTCTGGCTCCAGTCCAGCCTTTTCATTAATTATATTTGGGTAAAGGATCTGCTTTAAAAAGCGGGCATTATCTGTAGCCTAAGTTCTGTAAGGAAACAGCTTACCTGAAACACTGACAAGCAATGACAACCCCTATTACATATATATTATAATACTGGTAATAAAACTGACCAGTAAATCAGAACAGGCAAGACCACTGAAATACAGAGTAACTGATTAGGAGTTAAACTGGAAAAAAATCCAAACCCAAGCCTGGGCTTAAGCCTTGGGCCAATTTGTGTTTCAAATATTGTATTATTTTTGCAAATATAAGTGCAATAATTTCATCAGCATGGTAGCATCTGTTTGCCTTCCCTCCCCACCAGAAATCTTCTTGCTTGGGCTGGAATTAATAAATACATCATAAACCCTCTCTTCTTCTTTCCCCCTTTGCCCCCCAAATCCCTAGACTTTTTGAGATAGCGCCAATCAAGTGTGGTTCCCAAAATATGTTGCAAGGGTGGGCAGGTGAATTATTGCCTCCCTTGCCTGCAGACAAAGTTACAGGTCTGGCGTCAAGATTTTTTGGAGGTCTGGGGAAAGCAAGACTTGGAGAAGATGAAAAATTTCAAGACTGTGATGGCCCTTGGGGCTCAGAGCTCACTAACAAGTGGGAGAAGCAAGCAACATGACGAGAGGGGGAGGATGGAGGTGAGTGAGTAGGGCTGGATCCAGTATTTATGGTTTCCCCATGCTGCAGGAACTGGCTGCCTCCCATACATTTGTGGCACTCATCTTCCTGAAGCTATCACGGGGAAGGAGCATCTCTGTTTTGTTGACAGGGAAATAAGTCTTATTAAGTGACTGACCAGGATAACAAATATCTGGACTGGAAAGAGAGCTCTGGCCATAGGAGCAAGGTAGATAAGAAACAGGGAAAGCAGGGGGAGGGAAACCCAAACATCTGTGTCTTTTAAAGGTGGAAAAGCACTGAGAGCCTTGGGGCCTTCTTCAAACTCCATGGGAGTCTGTGTCTTGCCAAAAATACTATTTGAAAATCATGACGCTTGTTTCATTGCAAAGAGGCTTGTGGACAGGACTTGGCCTCTAAATCACAGCAAAAACCATACAAGAACAACAAAGGCAACCTGAAGTCTGCCTGGCAAGAAGAGTATTGATCTAAATCTTAGCCACGTGGAACGTGAGATGTCATGTGTACAACGGCGTCATCGTGATTTCATAAGTGTTTGAGCCCATTCAGCATAACTGCAGATGACCTCACCCTAAAAATGTGAGGTTGACTCCACTGAGGCAGGCTGAGCAAGAGAAAGAGCCACAGGGAATGGGGAGCAATGCTGGGTGCAACCCTTTCCTCCTTAATACTGAGCCCCAAACTCACTATGAGGGGCTTCTGCACTTGTGGCTTGAAGGCACAAAAGCCCCTCCCCAGACCGCTGGTGCAGAAACAACCACCACTTCTGCAGATTGCTCAAGTATTTTGTTCAAAGGTTACTGCTGCCTGGACACACATGGGTGCAGCACTAGCAGCGCACGGAATGCTCCTTCAGGGAGCAGCCTGCATTAGTCTCAGAGAATAGATTTGGTTTAGGGCATAAAGCTGGATAAATGGATGAGAAAGGCACATTCCTCAGTGTATGCCAACAGGGTGGAGAGGCCTGCTGCAAACAGCATAAGATGAGGTGCTGTTCGTGGTAGTGACAGAGTCCATTTCCCATTTTCTCGGCATGCCAGGTTTTTTTCTGGGCTTCAGGGTCTTTTTAAATTGCTTGAGTGCTGTTAACATGTCTCTCAGCAGAGCTGCTTGCTGTAGCTCAAGACAGTTTGTCAGAGGGACATTTGCAGCCAGAGCAGAGCTAGACAACTGTTGCTTGTCAGGACAAGAGGTCAAGTGTGAGCCACTCCAGAGGGAGGCAGGGAGCCAGGACCAGAGATTACATGTTACTGGGGACACTGAAAGGCAGTGAAGAGTCTCTGTTTTACAACCTACAGTTTATTTTTCAAAAGTTTGGGCTGCTCCAGCTGCTGCAGCTGGGAGTGTCCTTGCCCTTGATCAGACTTGTGACATGCGATCCTCCAGCAGACTTGGTGATGCCTCACAGACCCCCACTCAACTCGCCCCTGCCTCCAGCTTACTGATTTGGAAAGGCTTTAGCAAGCTTACTTAATTCATTTATTTTTGTAGAAAATAAAAAGCATCTGCCCATTAAGTGTAGATTGGATCTTTTAAGTCAGAGATCCTGCTCATACAAATATTTGCAGTGACACTAAGATGAAAGGAGCCACATCTGGCCCACTCCACACCCTCTTGTTTAAACAGCAGCACACAATTCATATGCTTTAGTTATAAAATAGTAATATCCTTTAAATTTTCATGGCGTGAACCCAGGAAACTATAATTAGAAAGAGACTTTCTGGAAATGCAACAAGGAAATATTAATACAGTGCAAAAAGTGATCCAAAGCCCCATAGAGATATGTTGTCGAAAATGTTGTATTAGCTACTTTTTCTCTCTTAATCCAATAGGACTGCATCTCTGGAGCAATCCTTTGTGAACATTTAGCCTCCTTGACCATAAATCTCAGCTGTTTGACACCCAAGTTATTAAATTATGTTTGTGTTGTTATATCATAACATGATGCTTAGCCATATATCATGCCCCCAAGGACAGCATAGGACTGGCAAATGGTAAAACAAAGTTCCTGCTTCCAGGCCTCTTAAAAGATGAGAGAATCTCTGTAGCTTGCTGGCAGCACTGGCCTGCATTTGGAATTGTGTATGATTTCACTTAGTAGTCGACCATATTACAATTGTTTATTGCCTAGGTCATTAAAATAAGGCTACTTTTACAAGAAAAAACAAATCAGCAGTGCTAGCACACAGTAATTTCTTATTACAATTCTTAATTGGCATTTCAGAGGAGTCATAAATGTTGTGTCATCAGTAATAAAATGTTGGGGACTAAACAGAAGGGGGGAAAAAAATGTGTCATGGCATTTAATTATTTAAGGTTTAAGCTCCACTGTATAATCCTGTGAGGGTCTTCAGAAGCATTCTCTCCTCCAGTGCAGATGGAGGGATGTCTCATTCAAACACCGTATGGATGCTGTCTACCATGACTGTATGCCAAGGACCAGCTGTGGTTGCCTCGCAGTTTCTGCCTGCTGACTGACCCCCGGGGTGCAGCTCTTGACAGTAGGAAATCAGGAAGTTCACCCCAAGTAAGGCAGTGCTCTTTATGGTGAATTATGAAGTCAGCGATCTTTCTTTTGACATCGGAGGTGAATAAAACCATCACATCTTGCCTCGAATCGTATTAAGACTTCTTCTTGTGGTTGGTCCCAGTTGCTCTCACACCTTGCCTACAGATATTTTGGGCCTCCAGGGGCTAAAAGTCTTCGTGGTTAGCACTGATACTTCCAGACTCACTTTTGGCTGTGGTGGCAGCGTGTGTGTGGCCACAGATGTTTTACAATTACCACAGGCCCCTCCAGAGGAGCCTTCACAGGAAAAGTTCCTGCCAGGTGTACTTCTGCCCCTGTGAAAGGAGGAATATGGACAATTCCTGACATCCAGCAGAGGAGTTCCACACCCAATCGTTCTTAGATCACTTTCTCATTGCTCCAGCTTTTGCATGCGAAATTCTTGCAAAGTAATTTTTCTAACAACCTCAAAATCTGAAGTAACGCTGTAACAGTGCCTTCCTCATTACTATAATGTCTTTCTAGTTATCAGTTATTTGGGCTTATTATGTGAAAATTAGAAATACATTATTACCAGCAAATCCATTCTCTCAGCTGTACAGACTTTTACAACCTGACATAAGCTCTTAAAATCTGAATTGTTTCCATGTAACAGACCTTTTTTTCTTCATGAAGATGTCAGAGAATTTCAATTTCAGCTAATTCTTGCAATCATAATGAGCTTCCTTCTCTTAGGAACTGTCAATGCTCTTCATGCTGTAATAGTTCCAGGAACAATTGGAAACCACTTAGATAATAACATAAGGTTTTTAGATCAATATCACTTTTGTAATGTGGATCTTTTGCCAGATCTGACTATCTAAGCCATACTCTTTTTTTTTTCTTTGCTTTTTTTTTTTTTTTTTTTTTTTTTTTTTTTTTGTTGTGCTTGTTGGCAGAACCATNTTGCTGAAGAGGTCCTAGGCACTGAGAAATCTTGATACAGTTATGCCTGTTAAGAGGTGACAATCAAGAAGTTGATAGATAAAGTCCGTTATATGATACTGGAAAATTCTAGCGTTGCAGCATTGTACAAATGATTTTTAAACAGGAGGCTGCTTCTTTTATGCATTTGACATGTTTTACTTCTTATTCTGTAAGGATTGCCCACTCTATAAATCTGACTGGAGATAAACATGTCTTATAGGCCCAATAGAGACATCTCTTCTGTTTGTGTTAATCCATCAATATATTAAGAGTTATTTTATTTGTGTAGATTGAAACTTGCATTGACAAAATGGGCTTTTTTTTGCTGACAAGTTAGGCTGATTGAACTGTACTACCTTCCAGAAGAATAAACATCAACTCAGGTGGCAAGGGCATGCCTAATCCAGAATTGCAACAGTGACGAGAAAAGTTCCTATCCTTCAAGAGGCTTCCTATATGGCACAAGGAAGGTGGATACACAACTTCTGTCATGAAACTTGCATTATTTGTCTCCAGACAACAATTTCTGAATTGATTTCTTGTTCACATCATCTGTTAGGCTTTTTTCTTTCCTCTGTAGAAAGGCCAACCTCCTGTTCACTTCAGGATTTCCAGGGCTCTCGAGTTAGTTCCTTGGGTGATACTGCAACACACCTCCTGGCATTTCAACCATATGCTGTACTTTTCCAGAGTAAATCTGCTCAAGGTCTACATGCCTTTGAAAGCCTTAGGATTTCTTTTGATCTGCTGTGAAACCAGAGGATACCCTTTGTGGTTTTCAGACATCTCTATTCTTTTGTGAATGAAAAGCTTGGGTACCTCCCATAGGCATCCTTCTGAATGGAAGAAAATAAGTTCTCAGGGAAATGTCTGTAATCTGCCCCAAACCTGTTTCATATTTCTCAGCCTTGCACTGGGGAATATCCTGCCCTTCTACATGTCTTTTGAGGGTTTTTTGGTAATGTCTTTGGGCAAGGTACTGTATTTTTACCTGTTTCAATAAGTCCCTCAAGTGTAAACTTTTGAGCACTATAAAGTAGGACTGCTGAGTATCATTACTTGACGCACCACTAACAAGTGCATTTCCCACTGTTCCTTCAGTCTGGGCTCTGCAGCTTTCTTGGTCATGTTGTCCCTGACAGGGCTGTTGTTGTAATGCTGCTCCTTCCTGTGCTATTTTAACACCATTCTTTTGTTGTTCTCCCTATTCAGGCCATCTGCTTTTTAAAGCTGATGTGAAGTTGCTGTTTCCTAACACCACTTTTAAATGGGACAGTAAAAAAATTGCAATTTCCAGTTTAGCCCCTGCTCAAAACTTTAAGGCCTCTCCTCCTATGTAATCACACTTTAAGTCAAAAAGCACTAGGCAAAAGTTGCAAGCATGCTCTGAACTGCGTAAGGTTTCTTGATTGGGGTTCATTCCAGTGTGGTGGGTGTCAGAAGGGTTCATGTCAACCTCTATATGAAGGAGCCTTGTATCTGTTGGGTTTGTCCCTCCACCCCGATTCACAAGCAGTGGAGGACAGTGGCTCCTGCTGTGATTCCAGTACAGCATGTTCCTTCGCTGTGAGGCTGAGGGGGTGGAGAGGTCTATCCAGTTTACTGCAGCATCTGCTCTGTTCAGCCAAATCACTTAATCTTAACCAATTTCAAAGGGAATGAGGTCAAAACTTCAGAGGTGACCTTAACTCTTCATAAAATATTTGCTGTCTCAGATGTTATGAGGAAAAGGTTGTTTCAGAGGAGCAGAGATCACTTGCCAGGATTCCTCCTGACACTGAAATTCACTTCCTTCTCCTTCCGCAAATACCAGAAAGTCCCTGGCAGCAGCGGGAACCCACCCCTATAAACTCCCCCAGCTTCCTCAGCACTGTAGCTTTCATAGCACCCCAAGTCTCTGGATTACGTACTCATCTTCTTATCCATTTCTCATGTCTTGAGTGCCCAGGATGCACCTCTGTGCACTTAGAGAGCTTTACTTCCCTGAGTATTTTTTACTGCCACACACACTACAATCAGCTGGGACCCCCTTTATCTGTCCCATCTAGACCCCACTGGGGTGAGAGCCATTTGGGACCTATTCCAGGCTCTCCCTCAGCTAGTCCTTCCCCGCCCAGGCCTTCTCCAGATGTATACTGAAAGTGCCATTAACTGCTGCCCAAGCACTTCCTAGCATAACGGTTTCTCAAGATAGGATTCTTTCTTTTCTATAGGTCAGATGGCCACTCTTGAAAAAGATTACCTTGTAATTTACAGGTACAGAAATACTGCTTTTTATACACAATACTCACAGAAAATCTGTTTTTTTAAAACATTTGCCCAGAGCTCTACAGGACCTTTCTTGTGTCTGGTCATGAGGAGAAAGCACAGACATATTTGGAACGTGGGGACAATAGCCTTTCAGAACAGAGTATATTGCTAGACACACCTTTCTTTCAAATATTCTCATCTGGATCCTGCTTTTCAGCAGGGGCTTCTCCTAGGTTTGGATTTCCCCCAGATGGGAGCCAGGAAGGAGTGGTGCTTCCATCTTCTGCATGGCCCATGACAAGCAGGACTCAGCAAACTGGAGTTTCACCTCGATTCTGAGAGGAGACAGAAGCCCAGTGTGGGCTTTGAAGGGGAAGGATCATTTGATTGTACAGACCTCTGACCTCCCCTCAGAAAGGGAAGATGTGAAATATTTTTATGTTCATAGTTCTTTAGAGGGAGGACAGTGCCTAAGAGCCAGGCAGATCAGAGACAACCAGCAGCGTTAAGTGCAGTTGTGTTCTGTTTGTGTGACAATAAGAGAACAATGTGTGCTATTTGAGCACCACACCTTGGCTTGAAACACAGCCAAGGACAACAGTGGATATTAACAGAAAACCTGTAGATGCAAAAGGCTGCTTTTTATCAGCCTCTTCTATCCCACATAACAGAGATTGGTTCAAACCAGGATGTTGTTCTGCCAGGACTCTGTCTGTGAAACATCAGATGCCTGAAAGTTTGTCAACTTTTCATCATTGTATAATGAAAGACATTGCCTTTTCCTATGAGCCTTGCTTCACTCTGAAACAGAAGATATGTTGCTTTGTAACTAGTCTGTTCTTAATGTCCTTTAATCACTCTTTCATGGTGATAAGAGGGCTTTGAAAACTCCACAAAGAAATTATCTTCTTTGATGAAGCTCTAGATATGCAAGCAGGGTTCTCTTCATGAGTTGTCATTCCTTGGTGGCCTTTCTTGAGCTTGCTTAGGGTTTTTCACAGAGAATATATGAGTGCCATGAAAGGAGAGTTGAGGGTGACCTGACATTTCTGTTTAGATGAGTGTGTGGGTTCAGATACTTGGAGACAGATCTGCTGCCACCAGAGGGGGGATATTAGGTTTGGAAAGAGAGCTAGCTGTCTTACAAAAGGGAACAAAGCATTTTGCAAATGTACAGACATGGTGGAGTCCAACAGAAAGGTCAAAATTTGCTATGTACAATGCTTCAGCCCCTTTCTGGCCAAAGGCTGCTGCTGAAAAAGGCTTCTCCAGTTCATATGATTTTTACTTTCTACTGGGACATCTCAGCTCCCACAAGAGCGGAGGAGTACAAAAGTGATTTGATTTGCATCAAGCCCTACAATCCTAACTCAAATGAGAATCCAGAGTGCTGCTGACATCAAGATCCTCTGACATTCAGTGCCAAAAAAAAAAAAAACCAACAGAGCACCATTCCCACAGGGGGACCAGGCTTTTGCTGGGGCACTTCCCATGTTTCCCAGTGGAGCTCTCATAAGTGCCACGCAGCATCCACACTAACACAAAGCCCATTGACTCAATCCCCTCTGGCACAGAGCCTGCTGCCAGGCCCCCCGCAGTTGCTCTGATTGGGCAGGATGCAGAGGAGTGAGATCACTGTGTTGAATTTTGAGGAACGGCCAGCAGATGGGAACAATCAGATAAAGCCAGTAACTATCAGTGAGGAGGGAAAAAATCTAATTAAATTCTCCTGAGAAACATGAGGGCTAAGAAAGACCTTTCTTTCTGGTGCTGTCCAGCCACTGCTTCAAACCATCACTCAGAGTAATGAAGCCACTTCCCAGCCCACCTGCCTGAGTGAACCATCACAGGACTATGTGGAGGCAGGCTGGGAGAGGCACGTCTTCTACCACTGTAAATACAGGAGTGCCTGGGGGAGATCTGGCAAACAGCTACCTCAGATCCCTCCTGGATAGCCAGCCTGTGTCTCAAAGGTCAGTGAAGCACAGAAAGCCTGCAGAACAGGGCTGCTGGTTTTGGTCAGGCTGGCGAAGAAGGCAGGAAGAGGTGAAGGAGGGCAAAGATTTGTCATGGTGTGATGAGGACAAGAGCAAGGCCACTGTGAATGGGGGCCTCAGCCCTGCTTCCCTCTTTGGGAAAGCATGATGTGAGAACACCGCACTACCCAGGGGAGAGCGAGGCAGAGGTACTGACAAGACTTTTCCATGGACCCTCAGAATTCCATGTCCATGTAAATAGACCCTGGCATAAATGAAGCAGTTGCTGCCAGCACTGTAAGCTTTTTGAGACAGGGACCACCATCATTTTGTCTGGCATTTATGCAGTCCCCATCACTACAACAACCTGGACAATAACTGGATCTTTTCTATGCAGTTGCACTATCAAATGGTCTGGTTATTATTAGTCAGGTAACAGCAAACACTAATAGCAAAAATTTCAATACCATTCAAGATGAAGTAAACCAGCTGAGCCGGTGGTTCCTATTTCTTACTATGAAGTTACGTTCATTTCTAGACACTATTCCCTTTTTTTCTTCTCAAATGTAACTTAATTCAAAAGAGGATGACACTGTTTACTCCCCAGGGGCCTTTATTTTGTCTGTGCCTGATACCTGCAGGAGTGTCCTATGGTGCTATAATGATGTATAGAGGACTATTGAGTTAGTGCTTTTCCAGGTTGCAGCTCCAGTCCCAGATTTCTTGCAGAATGCTCTATCTCCATGGGGAGCAGCACACACAGGCGCAGCAAACATGGCATCACAATGGGAAATCACCCTATTTTTCACAGCAAGAGAAGATCAGAAGAACTTCAAACACATGCCTTGTCTCAGGACATACCTGGAAAGAGTAATTCTGAGAACATCTGAGGCATGTGCATCTCCTCCAAACAAAAGTGCCTGCGTAGCAGCAAGTGGTTTTAGTCCCAAACTCCAAAGAAATTTACATCACTACTTGATATGTATAGGTCTTTAAAAGAAGCCATGCAAAGGTTGGAGGTTGATTCACAGGCTGATGCAGAAGTACACTCTTAGTAAATGACAACCAGGCCCCTTGGGAGAGGTTAGTACTGTCATCATCATCACCATCACTTTTTAGTTGTGACAAAATGAGACAAATTACTTCAGTGACCTAGCCCAACAGAGTCATGGTATTCATAAGGGAACATACCAGCACACAACACCTGGGGACATAAAGAAGTGACTTTCAAAAAAAGAGCTGGAATTTGAAATGGTTCCTGTGCAAATAACCTATTGCATCAGTGACACTTTGTTCTGGTACTTAATTTCCTGGCGACACTTACCACACAATTTCTGTTCCCTGGCAATAATTAACAACACTACCTGTGCTGTTGCAGATGGTTCGGTGGTTTATACATCTTCCTACAAGCAAGTAATTTGTTTTCTCAATGGGATGTATTTGCCAGAGATTTTCAACTGTCCAAACAATCCCCTTCCTTGCTCATGATCTCACCACCATGTACCCATTAGGCTGCTTTCCAGCCCAGAAAGACCATTGTGATATTCATTGCTGAGTGCTGGCCTGCACTCTTGTGATGAAGAGCTAAGTTGAAGCTGGCTTGAGAGAGAAGCAGTCAGATTGGAGGAGTTTAGCATCAGAAATGTTTATATGTGCCATTTCTGTGAACTAACGCAAAAACAGGGCTGGCTGGGTCAGTGTTTGGCAGACAGGATTAAAAGGAGGGTAAGGAACATGGGGTGCTTTGTTTGCCATTCTACATCCATCTATGAAATAAATGAGATGGTTACTCTGGCCAGAATCTTTGCCTGGGGAGAGGGAGACAGGACAAAGAAAGTCAGAAAGCTGTAGCTTTGTTACATTTGTGCTACAGCACATCCTTTCCACCTTCAGCTCATGCAGTGGAACAAAGCCTCTCGGGGCAACATTACAGCCTATGGAGAGGACATGGGACACCTTTGTCACTGGGTCACGCACCTGGCACTCAGTAAGGGGCATCCCCAGGGCTGCGTGTGCCCACAGGATGGAGAGCGCTGGAAGTACAACACATTTTTGAGAAGGTCTTATACAAAACCCTTCCAAAACAGACTGTGCCTTTCCAGTCCCACCATTGGCTTTATCCCCACCCAAGTTTTTTAATAAAAGGGTTGATCTGGAGAAAAAACATCTCTGTTAAATCTGGAACAATTTTCCATTTGGATAAATCTCCTCATTGAAAAGTGTTTTTTGGGAAGGAGGAAGGAAAAGAAAATGTTTTGAAATAGTCAAAGTATCCCATGCCTGTGATTTCTGAACAATAAATCCATTTTCTACTTCAAAAGAATATTTCTTGTTTGGAAAATGTATGGTATTGAAAAAGAGGTTTACTCTAGAGAATATTAACATTAAAATTAATTATTGCAAGCAACTAAACATGGGGGATTTTAACGCATCTTAATTAAAGAAGTATCTTTTCTATCTATAATCATGCTGCTGAACATCTTTACAGGTTTTGACTTTTAGTCCTGGTTTAGGAAGGGCAAAGAAAATGTCAGGATACCTGTGAATACTTTCACAGGGACTAAAGAGAACATTTTCCCACACAGCTCTATGATCAAAACCTTCAGAAGCCAACAGATTACTGATTAGGCTTTCCTGTTCTTCAGCAGGGATCACTATGTTGCAGAGCATTTCAGGATGGAGCAGAAAGCATCTCTCTCATTTTGTTAAAGATGTTTTTCCACACACAGAACAAGTATGTTCCCAAGATGTCTCAAGTGAAAGACTCCAAATAAAGAGCAAAAGTGACCTTAGTAACCTCTGACTTTCAACCTCTGTGTCTTGAGTCTTCAGATATCACGAAACTGGGTTTAAAATGTCATGAAAAATACATTAAGATATTTAACTTGCCTTCTTGATTATTTTGTAAATTCCATTGCTATTTTCAAGCTTTTCAGTATCCGCGCCAGCACCAGAAATTTATCTCATCATGCATGAGAGCTGAGATCCTGGGCAGAGAGGGCTGCACAGGGACACTTGCAGGGGGAGGTGGGGCAGAGGGGGCCTCTGTGCACAACTCTGTAGCAGTTGCCATTGTTTAGGAACTGAATGCTCTCTCTGAAAACATCAGCAGGAAGCCTTCTGAAAGTCCATGTCTCAGGGTATCTCCCAGAGGTATCAGCACCTGAAGATGGAAGAATGATGAGACCTGCAGCAAAAAATACACCTTGCAAGGGCGGCGTTCCCAACTCGTTGCTGCATCCCATCTCACTCATGATTTAAAAATATAATAAAGAAGTCTTTGACCAGAGAAAGTTTTATATCAGTGACAAATGGGTCACGACAGAGAATATCAAGCCAGGTATTTGCTTTGGGTTTTATCATGACAGACTGGAAGTAAGATTCACTCAGCTCTAATCAAACTATGAGAAAAAAAGGTAACAAGGCAGCCCGGAAGCTCTGAAACTCTGCCTTATCTCAACGATTTCATCTTCGGTCAGAAGAGACCAGATCTGCAAGGGCCCTTATTGGATCTCTGGTGATTTTAGTGGCGTTCCTTACAGAAACACTAGATCAGTGTGATTTGCTTCTGCAGGAAAGCAGGCTTATAACATTTACCAAAAAAAAAAAAAAAAGAGAAAAAAAAAATCCACTGGCATTTAACCAGCACCCAAATCTTATTTCTGTTGCCAAAACAGTCTGCTAGCCTGTGACCTGCTTCAGGGTCATCTCAGGACCCGATAGTCTAAAGGATCAGATCTTCCTTCCCTTTCTCTTACAGACCAAGAAAAAAGATTCTGATAGCCTTTCATGTGCTAGGATGAAGGATAGCTGACCAAGAAAGTATGGAACCATAGAAAAAGAGGAGGCCACTGCTTTTGTAAAGGGCCATGTTACTTGGCAGTTTGCTGAGGCTTGCTGTTACTGTTTTTGAGTCAGGGTCCTTTGTCTCTTCAGCCCTGGAGAGAAAAAGAAAAGAGCAAAAATGTAGCAGTTGCTGTTTTTTTAAAAAAGCTACAATTTACTGAAATGTAGCATGGTTACTCAGCTTCATTTTTAATTAAGTTCCAGATCCAGGAAATCCATTCATCACAATTCTGGAATGCTGGAAAACTCACTGAGGAACTACAAAGGGCAGGTAAAGCAAAGCCTTTAAAATAGTTACAGATGAGCTGATAAGAGGCTCAAAGAAACAGTTAAATTTGTGTGCAGATAACTCAACCACAGTATCTGGAATGTATAAACATAGCAGGTTTGGTGGTTTTTTTTCTTCTGGCCTTAAAATTTGATCCAAGCCTGGGAGTTAAAAAGTCCCATTTTGTGTAATCAGGTTCTGGTTGAACATGATTGCTGAATTATTTTAAATTGAAGACACATGTCTGGATGTTGAGTTCTGTATATTATTCCAGGATGGTGTCCATTAGGTTTTATCCACAGGGGCTATCTTCATTCCTTATGCATCAGGATTAGCAAAAGGTGAATCATGAATATGGAGACAGTGAAAAGAATGTGATACTAGTTAAAGGGTGATTTTGGAAATTATCTTGCATGCATTATTCAAAACTTCTCAGTCTCTATTGCTCAGAGTCCCTATGGCTGTTTAAAAGTGTTATTTTAAAAAATGATCATGTGAGGCATTTGCATTCTTTCATTCTGAGTCTTGAATTTAGCAATGAACCAACATTTGCCTTAACCCCTTGTCAGCCCTAAAGCTTTCTCAAGAGTATGAGATGCTCATCTAATGGTTGTGTTGCCATATGCTGTCCTTCCATAATAGATCTGCCCTTGACCTCTGTGTTTTTATATTGCTTCTTCTACTGGCAGATGGACCATTACATAAATTGAAACATATTTTCATGGATATTCCCAGTGGTAAGAGAGTATTGTCTCATTAGCTCCATGGGGAAAACAGTGTAAATCCAAAGCTGAGTAGCTCACCTATCCATATGATAGGTGAAAAGAAGCATCCTGATAGCATTTGCTATTGGCAGCGATGCCTCCTGGATTACTGAATATACAAGTTCTGAGGCTGCTTTTTTTTCATTCTGGGCTGTCCAAACGCTTGAGTGGCTTTCTGACAGCTTCAGGAGTGGACTGGGTGCTTTTTAGGTCGTTTCCAGTCATGTACCACAGATCAATCACTACAGGATGCTTCTGCCTCATCTTTTTTCTACTGCCTTGCCTTACACAGAACTCCTGCAGGAAAAATCTCCCACTGTCTTCTGTCCAACAGAATTTTTTAATTAAAATGGTGGGTTTTTTCTTTTTTAATCCAAACAAAATTGTTAAAAATAAGACTTTACCCACTATTGACATATTTCAGTTTTCCCATGTTTGTAACAATTGTAATGGTAATCTTATCTATTCTTTAATCAAAACTATTTGAAAAATCTCATCACTAAACTTTTTCACAAGGGAAAACACTTCTATCAGTATGGGGAAGCCTTGATGAGAAAGTCAACAGTGATTCTGATGTATTTTATAAAAATTGGAAGACATCAAAAAAGTCTGCAGAGATGAAATGGCCACAAAACTCAAAAGCTGCTCTCCTTGGAAAACATCTTGCTTAGTTTTCAGTTCAGGAAAAAAGAGAGTTTGCTGTGCAGATGGGCTTTCTGATTCAGTCATGATGGTATCTCCATACACTGCCTCCTTCCCTCCCTGCTTGGGGAGGATGAATCTGCTGGGCTTTAAATCTTTCTCAGCCAGGAGAAATTCTGAGAGGAGGAAAACAGCTGGGAAACACATCCATGCCTTCTGCAAAGGTATGCACCTTAAATATTACTGTGAGGTGCAGCATCATTTTCCAAAAATCTCTCACTCTCTTAAATAACACACAACCTATTGTTCTGAGCTGAGCAAAGGTGGAGCTGGCAGCCAGCATGTCTGAGGTCATTGAATAAATGGGTGTAATGAAGTAGTCATGGCTAATATGTGTTATAAGCTTAATATGAACCTGAAAATCCCACAGAGGAGGCTTAATATATTTTTAAAAGGATACTGCAGTAATGATTCTACATCTTACAGATTACAATAGTGCTTAACTGTTTTGAGCTGTTATCATGATGTTATTTTAGGGATTTTCATTACAGTAGATAGTTACATTAAAATTGCATTAAAGTAGGTATTTGCCAGACTTTGTTGGTGCCTTACTAAGAAACATACGGAAGACATGTGTGAGAGCCCTTCCCTTGCCACATACAAATGGGTAATTTACAATATGCCTGGAGGTGACAGCTATAATTAAATTTCTTTCTACGAGCTCATTCTGATGACTAACCTTGGGCTGGAAAGAGTGTGACACTCAGTTGCCTACTGCTTAGGACAATGGTCCAAGAGCAGTGTTTCTTCAAGTGTAGTTATAAAAGCAGGTAAATATTATTTTATCTCTACAAGTTAGGAAAGTGGGACCCACAGGCATAATTTGCCTTGGAGAACACTATCAGTCTTATAGAGGTAGAAATAGGACAAAATCAGTCACAGGCCATGACCCAGTCTGTCTGACTCCGCTATCTCTTTTGCTCTTTTCTTTTCCTACTGTAACATTTTACCACATCACTGAGCATCTCATTGGCACTACTCTATGTACTTTTAGGGAGGATTTGGGAAAGAGGCCCTGGGTAGCTTTCCCAAGGCCTGGCTACTGAAGGTCTTTGATGCATAAATTGCTTTCATCATGCAACCCTGCTAGCACCATGCTCTGAGTCACTCTGGCTCTCCAAAGGCTGGCTCTGCCCATCCCTAAGGTGTGTGGACTCCCAAGTTTTCCTCATTGCCTGCCTGTTTTCTTTCCAGGACACCTCCCAGAAGACCCGCATTTGGTCCTTCACCAACTTTAATCCTTGAAGTTTCAGAGCCACACTATGCTAAAAAATCTCAAACAAACCAAGAAACAATTCTTGCAAAATAATACCAGACATTGCTTAAACAAGAAAGAGCTTATGCCAGTAGCTAAACAAAAAGGGAACAAAATACAGTTTAATACATTAAGCTCCTGCATTAGTAGTTTTTTATATTGATATAGATGAGTATTTACACAGGGTCCAAATGTACTGACTGATTGAAGATGGATGAGTGTAAGGGAGCAGATCTGACAAGTTCACTGTTTAAAATTGAAATATGAGACGAGCAAGTGAAGAGGAACATGAACAAACAGGGCACATATCCCAGTTTCATCAAGGGGACCAAGTTTCTTCATCTAGGCTGGGAACAAAGGAGTCTGTCTCTCAGTAGAGTGAAGCTATTGTAAGAGCAAATCCTGACACTCCCATGGTCCAGCCAGGGTGTTACCCTTCCTGCCCAGACACAGCTCATCCTCTTGTATGTGGATAAACAAGAGAAGGATTATCATATATATTCATACTCTCATATATATATAAGAATGTGTGCATGCATATGGATGCATTTATACACATATAGAGAGTACAACTATATGATTTAACTGAGATAGATTCTGCAGCTGCTTTGTTTGGAAAAGCAGATGCATCACCACAGATCCAACTACCCTGACACTCTTAGAATTAAATTTTATTCTGAATCTTAAAAACATTGAATATTGCCTCTTTGAAGCAAATTTTCCCTTTGTTGTGCTGAATGACATTGTAAAAGGGAACTGTATTTCTTTTGTTAAAAAAAATCAAACTCTATCAGGCCTCAATGGATTGTAACTGCTTATTAACCTGATTTCTAGCATCATTTTTGCAAGCTGGAAATCCACACCATGTGAAACAAACGTCTTTGAAATATTAATGTTTTCTATCTGGTATGTATGCTTCCTATATATATTCTATGAAAGTTTTCTCTTTTTGCCGGTTTTATTCTCACCTAAATCCTGCCTTGCTAACCAGTGGCATTGTTTTATGCTACTAGCAACACATACATATTTTCACCTGTGAATGAGGTCCAAATGCCATAAAAAGGAGCAGGAACTGGATAACACTGGCTGCATTCAAACTGCCTGCAATTGCTAAGATGCAGCTCCTTCTCTCTGTTGTCTTGCTCTCACATCTGTGGCCAGATTGGTCACCTTAGGTGCCACAGCACCTGGAGTTGAACAACTGGACAGTTGCAGTGCAGTTTTATGGTGTTTCTCTCCTCTTGAAAAAATCCTCAGCCAAGATTGATCCAATTCACTTCTCCTGGCTTCCCAGGTGTCTCTTGGGCACAAAGAATGCCAGAAAGCTCTGTGGTGCATTGGCCTTCATTTCTTCAGGGAAATGATAATATATCCCCTCACCAAGAGCCAGAAAATGTGGAAAAACAATTTCAAGAGATATCATCAGCTTAATGACAGCCTTAGAAAGTCCTGTGCCTGTTCATTTTGGGACATTTTATACATATCCTTGTATCATTTGAGCTGTAAATGTTCAGCTGTGACCTAGATTTGAGCTGGGTATGGTAACACACAGCATAGGTGTTAAGGTACATGTCTGTGTGGAAGGTAGGAATAAGTACTGCTTATTGTAGAATTCACACATAGATATATATGTGCTGTTCAAAAAGGCAATGAAGTTGCTAATTATCTCAATAACATCCTTAGGTTCTGAAACATTGTCACCTGTGGAGATGTCATTTTTTACAGACTAGGCTGTGGCTGCTCCTGTTCTTTTCTGTTCCTCCTCTTTCAGTGGGGAAAAAAAAGGGTAGGGTTATATACCTTCACAAGTCAGGCAGAATGACAAGAGAATAGGAAACACAGCGAGAGTAAATGGAGGAAACCAATAAGCAAAAAGGATATATGGTACTGCCGAAAGTTTTTAAATTTTTTGAATTATCCATCAGTTATGTCACAGTCTTTCTAAATTAAAAAGGTTCATGTCTAGGAGCAGCTCATTACTATCCCTGTAAGAAACTCTTATACAGCAGTTAGTGGAGCAGTGTGAAATGTTACATTCTGAGGTTATTTTGTTCAGAGAAAATTCTTATCATCATCTGGCTGTGTTACACTGAGTTCTACAAAATAAGGGTAGCAAGAATAAAATGGAGACAAGCTTTACAGCAGCTCCTGTCCTGTGGAGTCCCTGGAGAATCCACACAATAGGACAGTGTGGAGTGATGTGAAGCTTTTCTCTTGCATGCAGTGAAGGCTACTGCTGAAGTCTATTAAAATCAAATGACTTTTGTTTCGCTATGGCTTAAACCCAGCCACAACCTCCTCCTTGTGCTCCAGCAGATTACTGCAGGTAGCACATCTGCCAGCGGGTCTCCTGCCTTAAGCATAGGATATTCTTGTCCTTCATTTTGAGAACTCCATATGCTGCTAACAAAAAGAAGTAGCTCTGGAGAATGAGCATTTTTTTCTAAAGGCTAAAATTGTTTAATTAGAGTTGGGGAATACAGCAGTAATCCATGCAGAATCTGATTCTGGGCATGCTGAAGACCCTGTATAAAACCTGAGAATACGTTGTCCATCTTCCCTTAAATACCAGAAACACAAGTCCTAATTTGTAGGGTAAGACCTATAGAAAAAAAAATATTTAAACTGCAGATACAAGAGGAGAACTCTTTAGTCCTAAATTATTTAACTATGTTGGTAAAAAAAAGGGGGGGGGGAGGGGGGGAACCAATCTAACAAACGTGGTAAACAATGAAGCCAACAAAATGCTGCCTTTTGCCAGTGTAAATTAAGTCATGCCAAGAGGTGGTCTAAATAGGCAAGCAGAAAAACCCCTTTTGCCAGTATAAGCTGTGTCTCCACAGGGGACCTTTGCTGTTTTTGCTGGCAAAGCTTTAATTTGTAAACCAGGGTTGCTGATACTGCCTTGTAAGCACAACTGATAAAAAATAACGTACATTTATAATTCTTTTTTTCTGTCTGAAGTGGTCATTTTCACTCTGCAGCTGGACACTGGTGAGTTGCATACACATGGATGAGGATTTGGGTTGCAACACGGTAAAGTGACCATGGGGAGAGCATTATAACAGAGCAGGAAAATCCCAAACTGAGAATGAAATGATAAACCACTGGTCATGCTAACCAATTATTCAGGTGTTGTTTAACGGGATTTGTGTAGTTGAGCTCAGTCATAAAATTATTGCTGCTGTAAATGCATCAGTGTCACTAAGGTAGTGCTGTCCCAGTGGTGATATGGTTACCTCTTTATGGAAACACTGCAAGCGTTGTCATCTGAGGGGCAAAATTTTCTTTGTCTGACTGGATAAATTGATGTAAAAACTCTCTTTGATTAACCACAAAAGTCTAATCCTCCATTCCTTTTCCCTTGTGTGCCCATATACTTATCTCTGCCTGGATAGGTATGTCAGGGGCTGTTCTTGTTTCAGCATAACTGGACTGCTGAGGTGATGACACACATGTAAAGCAATAAAAGCGAGGTCTGATTTTATAAAGCAGAATCCTCACATCTCTGCTTAATCTAGACCACCTTAATAAACTTAAAATGAAAAAAATATATTGCTTTTTTGAGAAAACTCCCCTATTTTCCAATTACAAGATGGGAGCTGTCCTACAGGCCTGATCCTCAAAATTGTGGGGAGAATTGTGCTTGGACTCTTTCTTAGCCTGTACAAAAAGAGCCAGATGAATGTAAGAACAAAAGGTAGGTTTGAGCCCAGATCTAGACCAACATATAACAGTAATTTCACTAATACATAATATATAATTTAATATGTAGACGTCTAATATATATAGTATACATTTTTGTATATTCATTAATTGTGTTGCAAGGAGGTGTTGTGAAAATTGTGACATGGTCTAGACAGCTTAAAATTTCAAAGATGTTTCCTCTAGCCCCTGGACTGGAGACAGAACAGTACATTCTGATTATGAGGGAGTAATGCTCAAATGGCAATGCTCAAATGCTCATGAGCAAATATTTAGCAGCCTCACTACCGCTTGGTAAAATATCAGCAGAAGCTAAGTACTTTCTCTTGAACATTAAAAAAAAAAAAAAAAAAAAAAGGAGGAATCAAACTAAATAACATTCCCGCTCTTGCTAAACTCAGCTAGGTTGAATGGGTGAGTTGAGGTAGAGTAGAATCCAGCCCAGAATGATACTGAGAAAAAGAGAACATCCTGGGAACACAGAAACAAAGATGCAGATGCCTCATATACCAGCTGATGAAAAGGAGGTGGCGATATCGTGCATGTGTCTTTGTTGGCATAACAAGCAAAGAGAGGGGAGTCTGCATCAGGTGATAATATTCAGTTACAACCAATGTATTTACCATGTATCAGTTTTCATCCAGGAAATTATTAATTTTGATGATGCCCAGCAATTATAAAACATTTTGCCTCTTCAGAATCCTATCATAGGATAAGCAGGTGTGAGCAATTTGCCATTGTAGTGGGTGTCTGTAGCTAGAGCCATCCTTCTTTCTGTTACAGCTGAAATGGGTTACCTGCATATGTTAAATACTGCAGTAACAATCACATCTCCTTTTTGAACTCAGGTTTGGTTGGTAACCCATAAGAACTATCTGTATATTTGAGATTCAATGTGTGGAAGTGTCCTGGTTCAGGGCAAATTTTGGGAGGAAACCTCCCAAATGGGGTTCCTCTGAAAATTAACAAACCCAAATGGCCCCTCCCTCACAACTGGTCCGGAAAAAAACTTCCTTGGAGAAAAGTGGAAAAGGCTATTTATTTAACAAAAAAAAAAAGGAAAAAAGAAATTCCCATGAGCACACAGGATGAATAATCTGAAACAAGAAAACCTTTCGTTGAAGTGAGATGGCAAATTGAGAAAAGTCCTTGCCATAGGTGCAGTTCGTCTCTCAGTCTCTTATCAGTTCCTCCGGTGCTGGAGAAAAAAATGCTGTCCTGGGTTCCAGAAGGGGCACAGGGGTGATCTTCCAATTCTCCTCTGGTTTTTCAGTCCAGAACAGTTTTAAACAGTCCCAAGGAAAAAAAAAGAAAAGAAAAACCAATTCTCTGCCCTAGCTAGCTAAAACTAACTAAAAAGCACAGGAGATCTTTGTCCTGCTGCTGTCTGACCGAGCCTCCACTGCACAGAGAGCGTCCTGCAGAGGAATGTGGAGGAGATAACATAGTCTTCAAAACAAATTGCTCTCTAAGAATCACCTTAAAGGTGCAGAACACAATATACAGAACAGACGATTGGGGATACAGGCATCATAAAGTCACTCTAGGACAGGAAGCCAGGGATTTTGGATGATGGGTCAGTGGTCTTGGATATCCTCTGTATTTTGTGTAGCCAAGGTGTCACTCTTCTGCATCTTGCGCTCTTGGGCTCTGCCTCCTGCTGTCCACAACAACCCTGGAAAGCCTCACACAGCACACATGTGAGTGTCTTTGGACCTCCTGTTTGGAGAAACCAAGGAGAGCACAAACCATCACAAAATAAAATAGTAAGCAGCACAGTTTCAGCTTTTGTTCTGTCTCTGTCTCTGCTCCCAGAGGCCCATATGTTCACTCAAGGGAACATCTCTCCTTGCCACACACCTCATTCCCGGAAGCATCACAACATCACTGGGGCAGGAGCCTCAGGCAAAGCAACACCCAAGAGCTGCAGAAGGAGCACACCAAAGAAGGAGCCTTGTGCCACTGCCTTGCCAAAGGAGAGCACTTCTGGAAGCATCTGCCCATGGCTGAGGAGACTCTGAAGGGCTTGGTATTAGACTACTTTTATTTTATAAAACATACAGAACAGTAAGTTCTTATGGAAACTGATGTTCGGAAAAATGAGTCAAATGCAGATGAGACTTTTGCCTCACTTTTGCTTGACTGCACCTCTGCTCACTGTGACACAGTACAGAGGAGATGACTTCTGAGGTAAAGCTACAAATTTCATCTTCATGGTAGCAAGATTTGGCTCTGGAGATTGGAAAATGAGTCCACAGATGCATAGAAGAAGACATCTAAAAAGGCTTATGGCACAAACCAGTTAAACCCAGAATGAAAAGAAAGATCAAGAAGATCCTTATTCCTTCTACATTTAAAATATAGAAAATAGTGTCTTGAACATAGAGCATATATGTTAGAGCTAAGGGCAGGTATTTTAGGTGTCTCCAGCTCACTGTCCCTTAGCTGCAGGTTGTGACCTTGAAGAATTACAGGCATAAAATAAATATTAAATATTTCAATCCAGTGTATTTAAAAGCCCTATTACTGTGTAATCTCCCTTTCAAGGAAATGTAAATCATCTCCAGAGACCACAGAGGGGTGTCAAAGCAGTCTAATGCAATGAGGCTGCCCCGGGTCTTTGAAGCACCCCCAGGTCTTTCCCCAGCACTGAGTGCTGTTTCTGTGTGGCTTCACTTGCTTGATTGCATGCTATCAGGAAAAACCTCCATGAGAAAATTGCCACTCTCTGATATGTGCTGATGTGTATAACATGCCCTTGCCAGGGCAAGGTATAAGCAACTAATGGTAAATGCATGTATATACCAGGGCCCATGCCCTTGGTATACACCTGCATTTACCATTAGGTGCTCTCTTAATAATAAATTATTGAAGACATATTTCCTTTAATGTTTACCTAAAGAGGGAGCAGCTAAGAAAGGCTGCATACACTGAATTCAAGAAGGGGATATTTCTTTCCTACTATAAACAGAACTGATTATAAAACCAGAATGCAAACTGAGCTCCTTGCCCTTCAGTTTTGTATGAGGTTACATTTCTTTGCAAGACTCTAATTTCTTCAGTTTTTTACTGCATTCCAACCCAGGGAGATATAAACCAAAGCAAACAAAGTACCCCCCAAAGGAGTCTCTCCCCCTTAAGCAGGACTTCTATTTTTAATTCTCTACAGCTTTTAAAACATTTGAACGGGAAGCCTCCATCAGTCTTTGGTGAAAAAGAATTCCTGCTGGTCTCTCAGGACAGCCACTCCAGATAATCTCAACTGGCAGACTGATACAAGACCGATATCTCTTCTCAGAGGGGTTCCTTGCAGTTGCATTTCAGCACTTTCCACCTTTGCAAAGAAATTCTTTAAGCAGTCATATTTTCCTCCCTCAAGGATGAATTAGGAAAAATAAAAAAAGAAAGAAAAATAAAAAAAAGAAAACAATTAACCATCTTGCTTGTTGGAAGTAAATCTTCCACAATTTGCTGATGCCTATTCCCAAAGCATGATCTCAGCAAAACCCTGCACTGACTTTGCTCTAGACAACAGCAGGAATGCAAGCAGTCACCCATGATAGGTAAAGACATGACACTGTCTTTACCCATCACATCTCAAAAAAATTTTGGTTGCCACATCCCTAAGGGCCTGAACCCTCCTCTGTGCTGACGGCAATAGGACTGAGCTGGAAGCAAGAGAGCACTTTTATTCACCTCACGAGACAGAAGAAAGATGCAAAAAACTGCAATAATATTCTGTATTTCCACCAACAGAGGAACAGAGTGGGAAAAAAAATTAAATGTGCCTGAAGTATTTACAGGACAGTTCCTTTAAAAAGCTTAAGCTCAAGCAATTTATCTGTCCTTCCAAGAATTTCAAGGCAGGAACTACCTCCTCATGATCCCCAAGGAAGGAACCAATTGCTTATCAAGAGTGAAAATGTGACTGAAATGTGATAGCAAAAAACAAAGAGGTCTCTAATAAATTAGAAATTCTTTCTTGAACCTACAGAGTGCAGTCTGCTTGGAGTCTGGTTTAATCTGCTGCCATAAATAAATCCATTGTGGGAATTTTCCATAAGCTTTATCAGACAGCAAAACTCTGCAAGTCACATCACTGCACTGCATGATGCCTCTGGCAGATCCAACCTGGTTAATATTTATGCTGTAATCACCAGTGACTTCTTGAAACCTTTAGGGCAATATCACCACAAAAAAAAAAAA